>JAPYZN010001411.1:0-22023 GCA_030522865.1 Psyttalia lounsburyi | reverse complement strand
TCGGGGTGTTTGAGGGTCAACGACAGTTTTGAGGGTAAAATGGGAGAGTTAATTCAGAGGTTCTGTCTTTCCCATTTGACCTACAATCTCTCTCTCCTCGGGAGGAATGAATTGGAGAGACAACTGGGATCAGGGGAGCAATTCAATCTGTCCCATTTGATCTTTCCCAATTTGACCCTCGTCTGTCTCTTCAATTTGACCCTCAACTTGTCTCTTCCATTTGACCCTCAACTTGTCTCTCTCATTTGACACTTCATCTGCTTTTCTCGTTTGACCCACAATCCGTCTCTCTCCTTTGACCCTCAATTTGTTTCCTCCACTTGGCCCTTCATTTGGCTCTCCCATTTGACCCTCAATCTGTCACTCCCTTTTGACCTTCAATCTATTTCCTCATTTTAACCTCAATCTGTCTCCTCAATTTGACTTTCAACCTGTCTCTTCCATTTGACCCTTCATTTGTCTCTCCGATTTGACCCATCATTATTTTTTTAACATAAATTCAACATAAAAAACGTCATCCCAATTTTAGTCTCAAATTAATATTTTTTTCTCCGGAATAAAAAAAAATGTACATTTTTACCCACGATTTTGTGTCGTGGGATATCATGAGATACGACCACTTCAACAAAAAATTATGGGCGAAGTCCCTTCACATCCTCAACTCCACAAACTAATATTATCTTCACGTCCTCAATATCAACTTTTCCCTCGAAATATTCAATTTTCTTCTTTCTTTTTTCACTGAGTTGCCGATCGACAAGTTGCAGAAGGTATTAGCATACGAATGGCCACGGCCTTGTTGATACCTCATCGGTTTAACGTGTGCGACAAAACGAGTCTTTAAATCCCCTCGTCACTCCCCTCTCCGAGAGTTTTTGCCGTTTAAAACACCTTCGGCATTCAATTTATATCAATTTATCTGCCCTGAAAAATTCATTCTCACTCTATTTATCCACTCATTACTCAGTAAATATCTCAACACAACGGCTTATCAGTATCTCAAGTCAATAAAAATTCTCTATTCATTTTTTTATTTATAAAAATCGTATTCTCTCGATTTTTCAATGAATTCGGCAAAATAATTTGTTGACAATTTTCATATTCTCGCGATTCCATTTTGAGGGTGGGAAAATTTATACTGACTTTTTAAAAAAGGGGAAAAATGAGCAAAATTGTTTGTGCTTGTTTTTTAGTAGAATTAAATTGTTTAAAAATGATTTTATCATCAAATAATTTAGTAATTTTTGTTTTCCATGCTTTTTTCTCCTGAGTTTCAGTATTTTTTTTTCCCTCTATTCAATTTTTTCATGCCTTGCGAGGATTACCTTGACACACTGTAACGTTACAAGCTCTTTAACACGGTTTCACCAGTGAATCTGCGAGACACAGGCGCGCCATTGTCAGGCGGTACTGTAACCGCAGTGTCTGGCGGCATGTCAATGACGTGACTGTTCCTGAATTAATGCCGATAATTCTGTCATTGTGGCGATGATTGAATTTAGCTTGTTTCCATAACAACCTTTTCGTTTAAATTAATTTAGGTCAAGTGAAATATCAATTTCTCCGCGAAAATTCTCGACAAAAAAAATCGATATTCCGAGCGGAATCGATGTTAAAATTGCAGTGAGTATACAATATATACTTCCGTGGCCTTATTAAAAAAGAAGATATATTTTTTCAAAATTTAGTGTGAGAAAAATATTTTTAAATCAGTCTAATATCAACATTGAAAAAAAGTTATATGACGAAATTTGCATATTACAATTTCTGATTTATCTAAGTAATGAGTGGTTTTAGAGAAAAATGTCACAAGAGATTTTTCACAGAAAATTAAATCCTCTGCAAAAAACATTTCACTACAATTTCTCGCAAATCCACTCGGTAACGACATAACTCCTTCCAAAGCAAGACTCAAAAAATCGATAAAGCTGGCAACAGTTGAAACTGATTATGTTTTTAACTCTTCAATTATCTCCTCAACGAGTGGAATTAATAAAAAATGACATATTCAACTTTTTGCAGAAGATTAAAGCTGTCACAAAAAATATTCTATGCCATTTTCTGTAAAATCCACCCATCACGGGGATAATCCGTATTTAATAAACCGAGAGAATTTCTCCTGAATAATTTTGTTACGACGTTACGTTACGATTTCCACTGCTTCCTATACAGAATTGAGCACCACTGAGGGGACGGTAGCTCCTTCCTTTCAGTCGCAGAAGTAATGCGATATCCCGTGCCATTCCGTGACACAAGCACACACATTACGTATGCTGGATACTCAAAGTATCACGACATTGAGTTTACATTTTCATTTCTCCTGGAGAGAAATACACTTTTTTTTTTAAAAAAAACCTATTATCTGCCAGCTCTTCTTGCAGTCGGCTGGAATCGCTGGAGATCTCAGTCCATGCACCGGAAAATTCACGGAGAACATACGAAACAAATCCCCCCCACCCCTGTAGAGATTTTAAACAGGAAAGAAAAAAAATGCATGAGGGTTTTTACGGCTGAATTTGAACAGCTGTATTCACTTTATCTTACACGACGAAAAATTTTGGGTTTCCATTTTGTTTCTCATTGGGTTGATGTGAGGAGAGTGACGCCTCGGTAGGATAACACACAACACACTTGGCTCGTAAAATGCCAGTGGCAGCGCATAAAAACCGGTAGCGTGAAGACAAAGATTCGTGCCGACGCTTTCAAGTTTTTCGGGTGAGAGGGAGAGAATAAAAAAGGGAGATCGCGAATTTTGGGGATTGAAGATTTTGAGGGTCCGGGGGTTGAGGAGGAGCAGTTGGGAATCATGAAGTCGATGAGGATTGGATCAAGTCATTGAGTTGAGTCACCAATTGTTGCTGGGGGAATGGAGAAATTATTCGGGAGGTCGTCAAATCGGGTCTCAATTTCGAATTTTCTCGGGTTGAGACTTTCGAGGTTTAACTTCAAACGTTCGAGGATCCCGAATTTATATTTCTGAGAGCCTTGAGTTGGCCCGCAGAAGTCTGATTTTAATATTTTCGAAAGGCTCCAGTCGAGACTCAAATTTTTTAAAATCGATCCATTCAAATTTGAATAACAGACAAGTCAGAAGAATTTCCATAATTAAATTCCCTCATGAACTCATTCGACAAGAGGAAGAGCTTCCCACCAAACATCCCTCCACCCTCAAAAGATCGACTCCGGAACCTCCCATCAATACCCGGACTCCAAAAAGTCTAAAATCCTCCGTTTCCCGGAACGACGCGATCTCTCACTCCCGAGAAACTCCTCCACTTCACCACCCAGAGACACGTGAATTCGTCACGGCTCCACGGTCACCACAATTCAGCTCAATCCCACATTTTTCCATTTCTCCATTCTCTCCAGATTCGAGTAAAAATCGTTGGCTCTCGGGTTAACAAGAATTTATACCAGCCAATTGAGCAAAAAAAAAGTAAGGGGGTAGGTGTGGAAAAATTAGCGTGTCGAGGCTGCGAGCGTACACGTCAGCATCAGGGAGGGGCGTGGACGCCTAATTCACCTCTCCCCCTTCTCTCAGTAACTATCACAACTTCCTGCAATGCCCCCTCTCTCCACCCTACGCAATCCACTATTTTTCAACTATCTGGAAAATGAGGTCGAACGTCAAATTGCCACTTGTGAGCCTGCATTAAAGTATCGGGTGATTCTAGTTCATTGTAATTTGGATTTTATTCTAATGACAGGGGATGGAATTAATGAGTCGAAAGTTAATTGGACAATTATTGACACTTTGTCATGGCCAATTGAGGCTGACATAATTTCTGGCCGATTTTCGACAGTGGAAAGGAAAACAAAATTTTGAATTAAATTGAATATTTTAATTTTGGCGGGAAAATTTCACTCGTTGATTGCAATCGATAGATCAGAAAATTTAGTCACGAATTAAAAAAAAAACGACCCCGTTAGACCTCATAGAACGCGAGCTACACCTAAAATTGTAAACCAGACCTAGCAATTGATGATCTATAATGATCTACAGAATTATTAAGATTTTTTGGGGGATCTATTTGCGCAAAATGAGTCGTTCTTCTTCTATTCTATATCGAACACCTCGGGCCATCCGATAGAATCATCCTAAGCTCATCTTCCCCCAATTATGCGAAAATGATCTAGCGATCGATGAGTGATCTACAGAGATTGATTTAGGATTTTCTCTTAAACTACCGAACCAAATCGAGTCATCTTTTTTTTAATTCATTACATTTTTTCTGATCTATTCAATGGAATTATCGTCTGCAATTGCAAAAAATCCATTATCGAAAGATGATGAATTTTCCACTACTGAGGACACGTCACGCTGATACTCCGCATTATTTATCACTACCGAGTCCATATATCCTCGTCGCCTGGACACAATGAATGCACCTGCCAACGTGCCACCTTGTGTTCTGTCACTCGAAGTTCACTCCAATATTTTTACGACTCTTTTTATTTTCAAATGGAAAATAATGTTTGAATTGTTTTTTTTTTCTATTATTACCAGACGATACTGTTGGGTGACAGTGGTGTAGGCAAGACATCGCTGCTGGTGCAGTTCGACACCGGCACGTTTCAAACCGGAAATTTCGCTGCGACCGTTGGCATCGGTTTTACGGTAAGTAAACTATCAAAATTTCTAAGAACTTGGAAAATTTACTCAAACTGGCGATGCATTTTTGACGATTCTCACCTCAATGTGTAGATCGTAAAATTTAACCATTATTTGAAAAAAAAATTAGCTCTCTAGCTCCTATAGAGCCAGAGCTTCGGCGAAAAATATAAAAACGATCTAGCGATCGATGACACGTGACAATCTAGAGATTAATTCAGGATTTTTCAAGGCTTTACTGAGGGGAATTAAATAATTTTTCCGCAAATCGTCTCGTGATTCGCGCAATCTGTCGTATGCGCCCAGTTTTGAAATATTCCGCCGTGATCGGGTAATAATGATCGAGAGATCGATTAACGATCTACGCACATTCATTCAGGATTTTCTCAGCAACTAATGAAGCTACGGAGTTCGTATTTTTTTTAATTTGAGGGTATATTTTCCGATCTTTCGAGTGGGGTTATTTCCGGCCCCACACTCCCATCCCGTTTTCATAGATTTTCAGATGTTTCCGGAAATTGATCGCAGATTGTAAAAATCCAATTTTGTAATCATGTACATATTTGGCCGAGTGAAACGTACCACCTAGTGATGGCAAAATGTGCAGTGAAAATAGCCGAGTGAATAAGTCATGTAGAAAGTTGTAGAATACCACTGATACCCAAACGATACGATATATTCGATTCGTACCTCTCTCGGGTTTGGTAAATCAAAAGGTCGTAGGGGGGGGTATTATGCAACCGATAAATTGCAATCCGTCGATGAATTATTGTTTCTCTTTGAAAATTTGATGATGGAATACACACGGATGGACTTGTGGGATTATTAATGTGTATCAGTGGCAGTGATTCCATGTCCATTAGGGCGTAAATTGATTTCTGAGAGATATTATTTGCGAGTGCAAATTAACAAATTTCCTCAAATACCGAAAACATCCGAAATTAATTTTGAAAAATCACCAGATCATTCTAATCCAAGTGGGGCAGAATGGGACGAGATTGTTCTCGTTGGATAGCGAGAGAAATTTGCCCACCAATTGAAAAAAACAGCGACCTGATTCGGACCGGTAGATGCCGAGAAAATCCTCAATCAATTTTTATAGATCATTAATCGATGGCTGGATGATTTTTATACGACTGGCGCCTAACGGCTCGGAGATGATTGTATTGGATAGACAGAGACGTTCTCTATCCCGATCAAGAGAAACGATTAATTTTGCCACACTAGATCCCCCAAAAATCCTAAATAACTCCATAGATCATTGTAGATCATTCTTTGCGGGATGAAATGGCCATTTTTCACTATAACTCGGGTTCTACAGGGGCAAAATGGATGATTTTTTTTTTAGTTTGATTATGTTAAATCTCATGTGCCGAATGAAGTCATCATCGGGCCCTTCTCCCTTCCTCTTCCGAGCGGTTTGATTTTCTTTCAAGAATTATCTCTCGTGGAAGGGTACGAATTGATGGAAATGGAGAGATCCAAACCCGCGATATCTAACGACGGGGGAGAGAAGGGAGTGGCGAGAGGGGGAAGAGTGGGTGGTAGGGTGAGATGATAATAAATCAAGTCAGCTGACACTGCCAAGTGGGGCTGGACCACAGCATCTCCCGACAAGATTTTTTATTCTGTCTCACTATCTTTCACTACTAGATCCAACGTCGAGGGTAAAAAGTCTCTTTACCGATTGGCTACTCGTACAAACATTCAGTAACTCTCTTTTACAACGTGAGAGGCACTTTGATACGAATGCAAAGAGGGCCCACACGAGAGAGAGAGAGGCCCTACAGTTGCAGTTGCGCGCCTGGTTAATTAAATGGACTTTGATTAAACGTTAGCGTCTTTTGAGCGCGCGCGGGTGCCTTCAATAAAATCGCTCCGCATCTCTTTTTCCTTTGAGTTAATTAGCGAGCCAACGGACATTGGGGATAACTGTTATGCTCGGTACATGTCTATTACCAATTATAGATTAATTAGATTTCATCTGTTTAGTTATTTTTAGACAACAGCGAATTTTAGTTGCCGGGGGTGGTGGACCGGGTCGATTGTGAGCCCAATCGATAGATCGGAAAATTTACCTACAGATTAAAAAAAAGACGACCTCGCTAGCTTCAGTAGTTCGGAAGAAAATCCTGAATTTATTTTTATCGATCATTTGTCGATCGGTAGATCATATTCATCTGACCGCCGCAGACCGAGTTGCTGGTGGTGCCATTCCCGAGATCGAAGGATTTGTCATGACTTGAAAAAGAGACTGGGAATTTTGCTCGAGTAGTCTTCGTGAAAATCCTAAATGAATGGATAGATCATTGTCGATCATCGGTCGCTAAATGGTATTTACATTTTAGACTGTAGGTCGATTTCTATGAGGGCTAGACGGGCAAATTTTTTTTTAATTCGCAGGTAAATTTTCCTGTCTTCCCCGTGGAACGATTTTTATTCAAAGTGGATAGTTTCTTCTGTTGTTTAGCAGGAAAGGTGAGAGTGAAAAAAATTGAAAAATGTAATTTCAGGTTGGGAATTGATTCTGAGGGGCGTTTGGAGGTTTGTGGCTCATGAGGGAGTAGAAAAGAAGTATTTACATACAGAATACTGAGGTGAATTACAGATAATGGCGGTTTTTGTAACAGCCCGATCCCCGTGCGTGTTAGTCTGTATAAGGCGCCCCTATATATATTTCGTGTATATCACGCATCCTCGGTGGCTCATGAGGGGGCGAGTGGACGTTTTCAGTAATAGGTGTGAACAATGGTCGAGTACAAAGTATGGATTTAAAGGATTCCCTGCCTTTGCTTAACTGAAACAATCAAATGAAAGAAACAGCCAAAATTTTTTCACAAAATTTTTTTTTCGCCCACAATTTTTCACTTATTCTTCGAAAAAGTGTAAACTCTTTTTTTAACATCTTTAATTTAGGAAAAAATTGTATGGGTTGGTATGGTAAGAATCCCGATCTGGACTATACATTTTTTCTGCAAATTTTTTTCGTAAAATTATATTGAGAGTTCTCGTGGTCCCTTTCCTGCTCAATCGAAAATCCTATCCAACGATTTTCTGCGACGTCAGTATGGGGAACGCTATATAAATGTTGTATCTTCTATGGCGGTCTATGCTGGCTCCCCCTGCGGGGCTAGCGCCACTGCAGACGTTGGGAAAGCCAAGAAGCGCTGAATGGAGTCACTACTTGGATGGGTGGCCCCGCGGGAACAGTCCAGAGAAAAGGGAGCATATTTCGAGCGCAAGAAATCTGGCGGGAACGAATTGGAAGAAAACCGTAAAAACCTCAGAAGACGTACGCTGAAATGGAACAAATCAATAATAATCATATTTCGATTAACTAGAAACCAAAAAACTAACAATAACTTCGATATCGGGAAGTTAAAAAATTAGTCTAACGAATTTTATTAAGTCAAGTGGAGCGGAAAAAAATTCAGTTCTTTTTTAAATTTTTCTAACAATTTTTTTTTGCTCTGTCAATTGAACAAATTTTTCTTTTGCGACTCAAACCCATCACTGCCGAGGGGTTGAGCTAATAAACTCCGGCCTCCAGGGTCCGCTCACTGAGACGCCCGATAGCCTCGGCTTTAGTTCAACTCTATATCAAAACTGCACGTGTATGTGTTGCCTCACACGCTCGTGAAGCTTGTTGAGTTTGTACATGTTGGGATTCGGAGTCGTAGAAACTTTTGGTTGTACATTTTTCCGGGCACTGGAACTGGTACAGCGACGGGCAAATATCGTCTCACTCAATCGAGAACGTCTGAGATACTCTAAAAAAAACAAAAACCGCTTCCCTGAAGGCGTGGTGAATTCAATTCTGAGGTGAAAGATAAACCCATTCAAAAATTTGCAAGATCACCTGTTGGGTTTAAAAAAACTCATTTCGTCCCAATGGTTGATGAACCAGAGCAAAATCGGTTGGGATGGATTCCATTCGAAAGATCGGGAAATTTAGCAACAGATTAAAAAAAAAATGATCCCTCTAGCTTAATCGGTTGCGGAGAAAATCCTAAATGAATTTTCGTAGATCATCCATCGATCGCTGGATCATTTTTGCACTGTCGAAGCAGAATTCATCGAGGTCGATGCCATTTCGTGGACGAAAATCCTCAGTCCATAAATTAAAAAAAAGTATCCACTTAGCTCCAATAGATGGCAAGAAAATCCTAAATCAATTTATAGATCATCGATCGCCAGAGCACTTCACACTTTCCGTTGTATCTTCGGTTCTATACGTCCTAAAGGGGTCGTTTTTTTTTTAATCTGTGGGTAAATTTCCCTATCTATCAGATGGGGTCGCTATCGACCCCATATCAGTTTGCCCTCAATAATCGTAACTTCTGAACTTGTGGGAATAAAAATGTTTGATTTTCTGATATTCAGGATATTTTGATGAAGCTGAGAAGAAATATTTATTCCTTTCGCATGAATATTCTGTGCACTTTAACTGCAGAATTTCGTAATCCTCGGGATTTTCTCGGAATTATCCCGCTCCCAAATGCGAGAAACGTTTGATAAACATCGACTGACGTTCCAAACTGCCATTTGAATAATACAATGGGAACGCGATTTCATTCCGGAACCGACCGCGATTCATACAAATCTCGAATATTGTTTTCTATTTTTTTTTTCCATTCGACTGCATGAAAACGTTTGCATATTTATCTTCAGTTGTGTTTTCCGTAAATCCGAGGCGGAGGATATTCAATTCTCCATTTTTCCGATAAATTCAATGCTCAAAAAATGCAAACAATAATTTTTCAATCGTTGGACTTGCAAAATAATAAATAACTTGGCGAATAATACCCAACGTCATCGCAAAAAATTTTATGTTCAATCACTGCTGTATCATCGGCAGTAAATTCCAATTCCGAGGATTCTTAAACACTCCCTGCAATTCTCAGAAATCCTCATCTTATATTACACTCAATAACGAACGGTCTTCACCCTCGATTCTTCACCCCCTCGTTATGTTATCCCCATTATCATAAAACCCGACGGTAATGTAAGCGTCATATCGAGGGGAGCCGAAATGAAAAAAAAAGGAAAGAAAATATTAATAGGGCCGGATCGGGGAGCCCTCGGGGGAGGGAGGAACAAGTGGAGTCGTCCGCGTGAAATTCGCGAAAGTTTGCCCCTGAGCCTCTGTCAATAGAAATCCAATAAACTTGGAGTCTGAGATTATGCTCACAAACGCCGCTGAATTAACATTGCGCGTTCAGGGAAAAAAATCTTGGGGGCTCGTGGCCGCAACCACCCCATTTCGTGAATCGCAAAATTAACCCACCAATCGGGAACAAAACTGCCGAATTTGACGCATCATTTCCTGAGGATGTAGGCCATTTATTATGTTCTTCATTTCTGGCGTGAAAAAATGGAGACATCAGAAAAAAAAATTGTTAAAAAAATGATTGTCATAAAAATTGTGGCAAAAAATTGCTATTTCGGCAGATATTAAATTGAGGCTTGTCAGTCTCTAAATGGGTCTTAATTCGCGATTATTGTTAGAAAAACATAAAAGTTTGTGAGCAATTTAGTATTCATTTTCAAGACAGCGAAACTAAATTGGAATTTGGCAAAGGAGCCATGAAATTTCACGTTTTATCGAAAATTCAATGAAATTTCAGAATTTTGAGGAGGGTAAAGAAGGAAATTACTTAATGGACTCAAATTCTCAAGGGAGTATGAATATCCAGTAAAATCTGAATTTTCATGAATGTTCTTCCCTGAAATTATATTCAATTTCATTCGCTTCAAAATTCAAGAAAATTTTCTGGATTATTATTCATTTTCAGGAGCCAATAAATCTGAAATTTCCAGTTTTCCTTGATTTTTCCACGAAATCGTCAATTTTCAGTGACAGAGTTCCCGAAAATTCCAGTGAAAATTAAATGCGATCAAAATTTGCGAGACGTTTACCGGAAAATTCAGATAAAATTTTTTAATAGAATTTTTTAAAAGGGAAAATTATCGAGACGAGCGCATAATTTCTGTTGTAGACGCCGAATTATACTCTTCATTCCGAAATTTTTTTTTTAACTGCAGAAATTGAGTCTGTCCTCCACTAGCTTCTGGAAATTCCATTCGATAATTGCACAGTTGCTCCTCACTTGTTTGTAACCAACTGAATATTTTGTCCAGATGGGCCCTCGAAAATTGCGCTCCGTTTGCCGAAATCCAGTCGCAGAAAATTCTCCGCTGAACATCCCTCGATCATCAAAATTAATCGCAATATTTCTCTCAAACTCCCCGACAAACGAACGAAAGTACAACTGATAATTTCGCTCTAGCTTTTGACAATGCACCTCTACCTTTGCAATTGTTTCTCTAACCAACTGTCAAATATTATTTCGCGAAGTGAAAAAAAAGTCATGAAGAAAGTCCAAACGACGAGATCCGATTAGCAAAAATAATCCGTCGAACACCACTCCACCCCCAAAATCAATCGAACATTTCTCTCATGTTCGATCGGGCCAAGTTTAGCACGAAAATCCAAGTTTTAATCCGCAAAACTTTTCCCTCCCGTTGCAACGCAGCAAAACAATCGGGCAATATTCGATAATTTTGGAGGTCGAGTGGTATTACAACTGAAAAAAAAATTCTTTCTCGTTTCGTCGGAACGCAACACTTGAAAAATTTTATTTCTCCCTATCAGAAGCACATACACCTCCCCGTGGGTTGACGTCGGGGGGTAAAAATACAAAGCCCGCAATATTTGTGAGCAAAAGCCCGAGGGCTGCCATTGAAATGGACCTCGACGTGCACGTAAACGCATTATTAAACCACTAGATTGTGCGAAGTAAAACCTTCTGTAATTAAAACTAAAATGGCGGAGGTGCGGGGAAGGGGTAGGTAAAATGACGCACATTTTGAATTGTTCGGGAGCGATCGAAAATTGATGGAGTGAAATGCGAATGAATAGTCCGCCTTTATCAATTGATTACATTTTCGGACCTTTTCCAATTTTCACCAGCGACTCTATTTTTTTCCAGGAAAATTCAATTCTTTTCAATTAACGAAAGACCACGGGTGTCATTCCGCTGGTGTTCGTCTGTTCTCGGGACTGATGAATTGTTTGTATTCATTGTGAAATCGTTTACCACTCACTCTATCAATTATTCGGCGCTCCTTATTTTTTTTTTTTGCGATTTTTGTTGCCTGGATTTTCATGAGGCAGTCCGGGGCATTCAGTTTTTGTTGGACCTGTTGCCGGAGAGTCTGGTTTATGGTAATTGGGGAGAATGAGATAATAGGGGTGAGGGTAGTTTACGAGTGAGGTACACGCTCTCGGAGCAGATTATGAGGAAAATTATCGACTTCTGGAGAAGCAGTTATGGGAGATTTTTAACACAATTTTTTTCCATATTTTGTAGTTAGAGAATTTTTGAATTTGACGGAACTTACGGAGGTAATTAGTTTCACTATTATTAGATCGTTAATTTTTTAATGATTTAATAAGTCTGGGGGGAACATTGAAAGAGTTTTTTTTGTGATATTTAATTTTTTGCGCCGAATAATTGATGCTCACTGAGAAATCTTAGTTTTTCGAAACTGATTAAAATTATTATTGTGTCAAGCAGTAATTGTTTAATAATCTAATGAATTTGGAATAAATGCCAGCTGTCACTTCTTGAGACGCATTTCGATTCACTGTCAAAAAATTTTGGCTGGATTTTCCGGTAGACTTCTCTGAAATTTTTATTGCATTCAATTTTCACTGGAATTTCAAGGAATTTTGTCACTGAAATTGATTGATTGCATGATTTTCATTATTGTGATGAAAAATCCATGAGAACTGGAATTTTCATATTCATTTGCCCCTGAAAATTAATAGAAATGCAGAAAGTTCGGTGGAAGCTATTCTTGAATTTTCAGGACAACCACACTGAATATAATTTTCGAGAAGAAAATTCATAAAAACTCCGATTTTACTGAATATTTTGGTAACTCGGTACAAAATATTTCTACTCCTTTGGGAATTTAAGAACATTGAAGAATTTTCATTTTTACACTGGTCAAAATTCTGGAATTTTCCTGAATCTTCCGCGAAACTGGAAATTTTCTGGTTTTTTTCATCCCCAATTCAAATTCAGTGTCGCTGTCCTAGATATTAATGGTAAATTCTCCGTGAAATTTCATTTTTTTTTCTAACAGTGAAATCGAATCTTCTAATTTCGAAAAGAAATAATTGATTGCTACTAAAAAATATTACTTTTCAAGAGAAAGAAGGGTTTCAATGGAGCAGTTGAATCTGACGTAAATCGATCAATGGCTTTCTCATTATTCGTTACTATTTTTCATATTTTGTCGTTTGAACATTAACGTAATGACGAAACTAATTAATTCCACCGTCATTAAATTGTGAATTTCTTAATAATTTAATAATTTCCCAGTGAATTCCAGCGGTCAATTCTTGAGATGCATTTCGACGCGAAATTAAAATCCCCAAATTTCCAAAAGATATAATTGACGTTCACCAAAAAATATTCCTGATTTTAAGCTGTGTCAAATTAAAATTGTTTAGAGAAAAAAAAAGACCTCAATAGAGCAGTTGCAGCAGACGTAAATCCATTAAATATATTTTTCGTCATACATCAATGACTTTCTCATTATTCGTTACGACATAAACAAGAACGTTGTGGTACAAAACAAATCGTTTTTATTCTTCGATATAATAATTTCGAGTGGAGGAAACTCCGGAGTACCCGTCGAATTTCCCTCAATCCCGTTTTCTTTAATCGGACGTTGGAACAGAGGGGATGCAGTCACGTTCGCCTAATTCATTTCCCCCATTGTCAAGTGAATGTAACTCTATGAGTAATTGATTAAAGATAGCTTCAGAAATTGTCGGTTTTTCTTCGATTTTATGCGAGACATTTCCTTTATCGATATTAGATGCGATTGTACGGCTATTGTCAATTGTTTTCTCTCCGTTAAAAAAATTTTAAGTGGTCATTGAAAATGGCAATTTATCGCTTCGTTCATTTCTCCCATTTGAAATTTTTTACTCAGTATGAGTGTAAAAAATTCCTACGGTTTCAATGGAAAATCTTCACATTTTCAAAATTCTTCGCTCGCAATTAAAAAAACTTTTTTCCTACCAGTTTTTGTGAACTGAAAAAATTTGATAGAGGACTGTATCAATTTTTCTATTTTCCCTCTATCAATTTTCGGATTTTTCCTCTCTAATTTTTTTGAATTGAAGAAAAATTGATAAAAGGCAATGGCTTTTTTCAAAATTTTTCTGCACGAGTTCTTGTGATTTTTTCCCCTGTCAATGCGGCAAAAATAAAAAATTTTTTTGGAAACTTGTTAATGGCCATTAGCAATCCTTTATCACCCCTCGAGCGCCTGCGCGCGGATTGGCACGCGCGGGATGAGCGTCCCTCAGGTGGTGCCCAGAGACCTTACCACACAGTAACGTAACTCGTCTCGGGCCGTCAGCCTCGGCTGCCAATCCCGCGTAAATTTTGAATCTCAAGTGATGCGAAAAGTGTGAAAAAACAAAAAAAGTTGACAACAAAATTTATTCAGATTTCCTTCTCCGTGAGTGATAATTTTCACGCCTGCCTCCCCCCAATTCTGGTGCCAGAAATTAATGAAAAAAAAAATCAATTTCATCTAGAAATTAATTTACAAATTTTTATTTTATAATTCGGTTGAAGATTTTTTTTTCAGCGATTTTTGATTGATTTTTGTGACCCTTTTTATGACGTCGTAAAACACTCCAATTAAACAGTTTGACGGGATTTTCTATTTACGTAGGATTTACACCGCTCGTGTACCGTGTGCACACACCAGAAATAATAGACTCGTTAGTGGGATAACGATAGTAACGAGAGATAATTAAATAAAATAAATAAATCACTTGGAAATTCCTCTAATTGGCGTTCAAGTCAGTGTTGGAATTGTCTGGGGGATGTGAGATTGAAAATTACCCCATCGAATAAATAAAAAATTACGACCCGTTCTGGCCCATCGATTTTTCAATATTCCGAAAAATATGTTATTATTTTAACTTTGAAAAATTGTAGGTCAAAATGGATAATTTTCTTTGATCAAATAAATATCCCCGTGGGGTTCCTGTGGGGTCGCTTTAAACCCCATTACCTATGTTGTACAATTTCTCGAATTCAATTGAATAATTACATTTTTAACTTCACAAAATGACAAAAATCTCGATAACTAGTAATTTTATAAGAAAATGTCATAAAATAATTTTTCTAGAGAATTCAATTGTCTATAAAAAGTACCTTATGATATTTTCCTCTAGAAGTACTTGGTGTCGATGTACTTACAAATAAGTGAAATGTTGAAAATTTGTTTTTAATGATTTCATGGGATTTTCAGATTTTAAGAATTGGATTTTGTTTTTTAATTTATTATACGAATTATTCCATCAATGCGACGAATCAGCAATCATGACGTTAATCCCTACTGTCGACAACTGCCTACCCAATTATTACTGGATCTACGATTAATATAATACCTCGGGACTTTATGGTACGTTGTGTACTCTCAACCCCCTCGTTATTGATGCGTATATTTCACGCACGTACGGCATCATGCGTTCAAAACCCTATTCAACTATCCCACTCGACCCATCCTACTGGCTTCATTACACCGTACGAGCAACTAAATTGTTTGCACACTAGCCTCAATGACTAAAAAACAATTTCCAACCCAAAAAGTCTTCAAACGCTCACTCTACAAGATGCCCCAAAAAGGGGAATTCTGAATCTCGCGGATTGATGGGTTGGTAGAGAAACCGTTCAATTACTCGCGAAATTGATCCCCATATAAAAAAAACGACCTCAGTAGCCCCAGTAGTTACGGAGAAAATCCTAAATTAATTTCAATAGATCATTGATCGAGCGCTGGGGCAATTTCACGCGTTCGAAGCGAAATGAATCGGAGAAAAATTACCGTTCCGTTTGATATTCGTATGATAATCGCAATGATATAGCATTTTCGGTTTTCGGGGAAAATTATCATGCCGCATAGTAAGATTCACTATTTTTGACAAAAAAATTTGCACACGTCTAGACAATTTTTAGGGAGGGTAAAGGATTTTTACTGAGAAGTTTGCGAATTTTTCGCGGAAAACTAGATAACTTTTATTAAGCAGTCAATAAAAATTATAGATACTTCTAGAAATAGAATATTTTGACACGCTGTGTGTAAAGTGAGATTTTACGGACGCACCGGGTGGTAAAGCCTCACTTTCCACGCATTGTGTCGAAAAATAGGGTTCGATACTCGCGACAATAGTGTTTTTAGACTTGTGGGATTATATCACTCGCCTTCGGCTCGTGCTAGAAGCTTCCCACGAGCCTAAAAGCAGTGTTACGCCAGCGTATTAAAATATACTATTTTGTGACAAGTGCAAAAAAGTAGTTTTTGGCGAGTGGAACGGTTTATAACGGGCCAAAGGCCAGTGATATAATCCGACGAACCAAAAAACATTTTTTGCGCGTGTTACGAACTAAATTTTTCATCACAATCTGCCGGAAAGTGGACGTTGAGACACAAGACGTGTGCCGAAAAGTTCACTTTTTGGTACTGCGTGATGAAAACTTTTATTAGGGAGTCAAAAAATTTTACCGGCCGATTGGATAATTTTTGTCGTACTCCTCGATAGCTTTTAGTTAGCAGTCGCCAAATTTCACTAAAATGGTCCGGTAATTTTCCCCGAGCAGTCAAAATACTACACCATTATATAACGGAACGGTAATTTCTATTGAATTTTTCTCTCCGTGCAACAAATAATCAAAAAAACCAATGAAACGTGCCAGAATTTCGGGAGAAAATCCTAAATGAATTTATAGATCATCAATCACTAGATCACTTTCCCATTTTCGGGCAACCAGTTCACTTTTATTTTTCCAATCTGTGGGTAAATTTTGCGATCCGTCGAATAGAAGACAAACAATTGAGATTGATTGCGTGTGTCGGTAGGAATGAATTCCCCAAACTTTGAAATTAATGAGTTTTTGTTACAGTTGAGAGATATTTTCTCCTTTTATTTGTGCCCAAGTAGATTGTTCAGGGGGAATGAAGCCCCTGTTGCGCGACTTTCCGAAGTTTCCCTTAGTACAGTTAGAATTGGAAAATCCACCCGGAGGATTCGAAACAATAAATTAAGTTATAAAATTGGAAGGCTGAAAAAAAAATTGTGCATTCCGTTTATTTAGAATTCCTGTTTTATTGAGATGTTTTCCGTTATTGCATTATCTGGCCCACAAAAAAATTTATCAACTCACTCCAGTGGTGCAGTATCACCGGAAATCACGTATGAGGGTCTGAAGTCACCGTCGCGCGTCCGGGAGTCACGAATTATCACGATATTTCCGTTGTTGAAGTGACAAAACTGCAATCGAGCAATTTTTAACCAGAACATTTGCTGGAATAAAAAAAATTCAACGGCACAACAGAATACTATTCTGGGTAATTAATGGCATTTTTCTTTTTAAGCGCGGCTGCAGAGGTCTCGAGAGTCAAAGGACCCTTGAAAGGGCTGCGAGGGTTAAGGGCCAGTTGACCTTACACGTCTTAAAGGTTCTCTTGACCCTTGAAATTTGGAACCTTAACGCCAAACTTTTTTACTAATTTTGTGGACCTTTAGGATTATTTGACCCGTTAATCTCGAAGTCGGCAAATCTTTTTTATATCTTTTTTTTGTCTAGGGAAGAAAAATTGTATTTCTGACCTCGCTTCGTTCAGTTAAATCGCGTTTTTCAGTCCTTGAGGCATAAAATATCCTGTACCTTACAGCAGTAAAAGTATTTTTTTACTCGTGTGGACATAGACCCCGCCTTTGCTTCGGTTTAAAACGGCATATTCGTAAAAAATAGTATATTTCGTAACGAGTGCAAAATAGTATATTTCTTACCTAGGAAGGAAAAAGTAGATAAGTCGTCCTCACTCGCGAAATTACGACCCGAAGGCGAGGGTTGTAAGCACGTGGGGAATGCTTGTCTGATTCTCCTCCCGAGGGTTGACTACGATTTTGCAGCAAAAATGGACGAAAGTGAGCGTTTCTCACCGAGCGAGGCTAGAATGCCCACTTTCGGTCCATGTAGTCAGAAAATCCTTTTACTCACTAGATGCGATTTATTATTACTTCCTAGAGATACCATCTACTATTTTTTCCGTTGAGGGTCAAACGACCCTTGATAACGCTCGGACTCGACTAAATTTCGTTAAGAATCGTTTGACTCTCGATCGGTCAACGTTCAATTTTAAAAATTCATTGCAATCCATTCAATTGCGTTTAAAATGTCATTTTTTATCGTTTTTTTTTGTTTCAAAATTTGTTCCAGTTCTGTTTTTATTCACAGTATTTTTTTTTTATTGAAAGCAAAGGGTGAAAAGTAATCGAGATCGAGTGCATTCCGCGCATAAATTGATTTGGTATTTTGAATCGGATCTGAACTCTGGCAACGCGATAAGCTCGCATTTCTCTCCTTTTGTAAATGTACACAGATGAATTTGAAATAGGGCGGGGGTGAATTCGCGTTTGAAAGGGAGAAGGAAATGATGTGGGTGGATACCGCTGAGGCTGAGGTGATAAAGGGCGCATGGGTAGGGAAGTTCATTGAGTCGTGAAATGTGTTTTTTTTTAATAATACATTTTTTTTTTGAAATTTCATTGCGGTGGCACCTACAATACAACGGCACAAAAAGTCGCCGTTTTTTTTTCGCAAAAACTATTTTTTTCGGTTTACAGCGGTCATCTCAATCAAATTTATTGGCTCGTAATTTTTTTTTTGAGTCTCAGATTTTTTATTGTTTTTTTTTTAAATAAATAATTCGGTTATTATTTTTCGGGATGGAAAGCCCTCTCGGCTGTTGTTTTTTCCGTACGATATGCCCCGGGGAATTGAATCTACGGCTCAACAGCTGACACCACTCGTCCGATGAATTTCCGCGTCACTCTGAGGTCTGCGAATGAAAAAAAAAAAGGTAAAAATTTTGTTGTCACGTGGTAACTGATGATGGAGATCAGCCCAGTGATCATATTTGCGGGAATGACAGATGAAGCGAAAATCCGAGTATCTCTTCGGGAATGGAAATTGAATTGCGAGGAAGAGACGCATCTTCAGATTTGAATAATTCAGAGGAAAAAAAATCCGCAGGAGCTTTGAATACGCTGAAAAATTTCAAAAACTATATAAAACTATATAAATATTTTAAAATATGAAGAAATAAATATTTATATTTATTTTTATATCATAACTGTTGATTATCGAAGATATTTATTCAAATATTTTTTTAAAAAATATTACGGAGAACGGATTTGTTTAAATCATCGCTGAGATCCATTACCGCTATTGGCAATCAATGCAGTGCCACTTACCAACTTCACCCCTGCAAAAACCTCAGTGACAAGAATCCCCATCGTCACTGCATCCCACCATGAAAGTTGTTGAGACGTCGAGAGGATTATGTTGCCAAGCACCTGAGCCAATGACTTCCCCATGTGATAACTCTTTCTGTATTGATCTAGCCGTGGGACGGATAAATATAGTGATGATGGGGGGATGACCACTACTACAAAGACACTCGATGTAAGAAGAATCTCGTACACAAATACCGCCAAGCATTCTCTGAAATAAACACCCGATTTTCCGGAAAATTTGACAATTGGTTTTCGCAAAAATCGACAGGCCGTCCCCTGACAACAATCCAATTTTGTTGTCTATTAAGTTAGTTTAATTTAATTATTAATATTGAGTTGAGATAGTATTTAAGCCTCGACTTCGTCGACAGACGAACGTCGGTTTTCGTAACTGGGAGGACTCGGGTTCGATTCCCGGCTGGGCTTCTGAGATTTTTCCCTAGAAAATTCTAATTGTCTTTTTTATCGTAGCACCGTTTTCACCTGAATATCCGATATTTCTTCTTCGTCTGAAATGTGTCGTTTTCTCCGATAAAAATCCGAGAGCTGTTTCATCGAATGTCGTAAAATCCCGATTTTTTTCGCGTTCGTTAGAAAATTGGAAATTTTTAGTCAAATCCGACTGATTTTATTTTGTTGGGGTAAAGATTTTCTGTCATTTCTCTTCATGAGAATTGTATTTAAATGAATGTTAATGTATGATATAAATTTTTCAATAGTGACCTGACAATAATTAATTTATTTCAAGTAATTATTATATTCATTTATCGATCTTAATAAGATTGTTTGAACAAAATCATAAGATTGAAATATCTAAGGACGATTTCAAGATTACGATATTAAATATTACATACATCAAGTCAATATCAATTACACCAGAATATAACCCAAAATCTAACTATTACAATTGCTCAATGTTACGCTAATAATTACAAATGATACGGAAGAGATAGGCCGACCAGCGACACGTTTCGTCAATTTATTAAACGAGAGCGAACGCGCGCGGCCTTGCGCTGTAATTGTGACAATCAAAATTGAAAATTTCAAATTAGCCGCCTTAGATACCAAGAACCAATAAGAAATAAGAGCGACAGACTTTCGATATTTTTAATTCGATTCGATTCGATTCGAGATCTGAGGCGAATGTACATTTTATTGTAGAACTAGCATTATAAGGCGGGCTGCGTGCTCTCTTCCAGTAATTTCTACTCACCTCATTAATTAATTAATATTTAACGAGCAATTACGAACATCGACGACGATCTCTTAAGATTACTCATTACCTACAAACGATTTGCTAACGATTGGTGAGGTCAATTTGGGTCTACAAATGAAAATTAGGAAAGTGGGCTACTAACTTTCGGTCATTGTTTTCATTAGTTAATAAAAAATCAAAGAAGGGCCGATAAACATTGTTGTCACTATTACAAAGTTATATAATCGTCCGACTATGGTTCCTATTCTAAAAGGGACACGCTTGACACAATCGATTATCTCGAAATTCTCGAAATGTTGAAGCCACGATTCCTTATTGGCTGAAACTGACGACATTGTGCCAACAACTGTCATGGCGTCAAGTTTCACTAACCTCTCAAAACCTTAATACGGCACGCGTTCGGTTTTTCTACAATACAGCGGACGGTAGCCCGCGTTCCTGCTCGTCCTAAATAAAAAATATATAAATTTTTAATTATGTGGCGCTAATTACCTGGGGCTAATTTCTATATCAGCCTATCGAATACTTCATTGAATTAGTCTTCATCTTCGATTTACAATTTTTGCAAATAATATCGGAAGGCGCCCTCTTATTCGATGTTCCACGGCTCATGGTATGATCATCATATCGATATACTCGTTAATCGAAAATAAGCAATCAATATATCTCCGTTTCCGAGATAGTATTCTCAAGGAGAATGATAATTTATTCACATGAATTTTTCACTTGATTATTCATACTTCATTTAATATACATTCCTTTACACCTTAATCCAACAATTAAAACCACCATTAAACTCTTATTGTTCACGTCAATATGACAGAAACACAAAATGAAGGTTACAGCTGTTGAGATAATAATGAGATATTATTTATTGAAATCCTTCGTGGTTGTTGTTCCTCTGGTCGTGACAGAAGTGCAAAATAGAGCTGATGTTTTTACTCCAAAATCACGGGATATGACTCTTCATCATATCGATCCTCACTATAACTCGATATTAAACTCGATAAGACAACAATCGATGCTGGTAAACATTTCGATACTTCCGCATCACCTCCTTTAGTAATATTGGACTAGCATAATAAGACGCGTTGCACGGGCTCTCCCAGTAATTTCTACATTATCATATTTTTTTATTGAATAAGTCTTCATCTTCCTCTTATAATTCGTGCAAATAACATCAGAAGGCGCGCTACGCGCCTTCAGTTCGATATTGCACGGCTCATCGTATCATCATCATCTCGATATACTGGTCAATCGAAAATAGGCAATCAATATAATTTCCTTTCCGAGATAGCCGTCTCAAGGATAATGATAATTTGTGCACATGATTTTTTCACTCGATTATTCATACTTCATTTAATATAAATCCCTTGACATCTTAATCAATCAATTAAAACCACCATTAATCTGTTATTTTTCACGTTAATATGATAGAAACACACAATGAAGGTTACAACTGTTTGGTTGAGATATAGTAATGAGATTCTTTATCGATATCCTTCATAATTGTTGTTTCTCTGGTCGTGACAGAATTGCAAAATACAGCTGATGTTTTTACTCCACAATAACCGGATACGACGCTTCATCATATCGATCCTCACTATAAATCGATAAGAAAACAATCGATTCTCCCAAAAATTTCGATACTTCCGCATCATCTCCTTTAGTAATACTGGACTAGCATTATAAGGTGCGTTGCACGCGCTCTCCCCGTAATTCCTACATTATCATAGTTTTTTCATTGAAAAAACATCATGAACATGAACATGATCTTCATCTTAGAATTTTTGC
>JAPYZN010001410.1:0-18905 GCA_030522865.1 Psyttalia lounsburyi | reverse complement strand
CGCCCGAAAATGTGAACTTAAAAAAAAGACTACATACACACGCACGCCCGCCCGCCCGCCCGCCACCGACGCCGCCGCGTACTCCTGCCTCTTCGCTTCATCTACGTCGTGATCCTCGGACGCTTTTATACGTTTGCCTATTTTACGTGTCAGTGTGTTGGGGGCCGCCGGTGCCTCGAGGATGTAGAAGTGCTGGTCGAGGCGAGCCACCCCGCCCTGCAGATGCCGTGCGCCGGGGATTAACGGATGCATGTGAGAGAGACTCGTTGCCGAGTTGTTGGCGATGAGGAATTGAATGGCTTCGGGTTTGCCAGTTTCGGGGGGATTTTTTTTTGGGACGGCTTCTGAGGGAATTTCTTAGCTAGAGCAATTGTTTATTTGAGGTAATTAAGGACGCGGAGAAAATATAGAATTTTTTCCAGCTAATTTTCTTTTCCGACGACACTTTAAAGGGAGAGAGGGTGTTGGGGCCTTTGGTTGACAAAAACGAAAATTAAAAATTAAAATTAAAAAAAATAAATGAATAAAAAAATAAAATTGTAAAAATTGAGGGTCGGGCCGAGAAATAATTTTTTTTATTGTCCTCCAATTGCTCCCACTTTTTCGGATAAATATAAATTTTTTTGAAGAAATTTATTTATTTATTTTGTTTATTATTAGTTTATTTTTTCAGAAGGGAATATGATTCTCTTGTCAATTGTCGAGACACGAATTTCTTCACAAGAGAAGACATACTTCTCAAATAAAAATTTTTTTTCTCCCGCCTGGCTTGTCTGACTCGAGAGGGTATAAATCTACTGGTTAATTGGATCGATGTTTTTTCCCCACTCCGAGTTGGCTCGCAATGGATCGGTGAAAAAGGGGAGACGGTGACAATTGAAACTCCACTGGTGGATTTATTTGATCGTGTATGCAACATACGTATGAGCCCTGCCCTTTTGCGATTGCCGAGAAGTGTGAAAGTACCTCGGGTTTTTGGTAACAGAAATGTACAATCACTTCCCTCGAGGTTCGGATTACCGGACGCGTTTGATTGGGCCGATTCTCTCGAATTTCATAATCCGGAAAATTTCGAGGGATCGGTAGACAAGGAGTTCGTTTCGCGAGAATTTTTCGCTATTTTTTTTATGTATCAAATGAGACTTTTGATGAATGAGACGTTTTGGTCATGTTTGGAAGTGCAAGTTTTGATTTAAAAGATTTAGTCAGGGACTTGAGCGTCCCAATTTCGGACTGTAAATTGGGACACTCAAGATTTTTTATTTGAACCTCAAAAGTTCTTCTTTGGACTTTGAATTGGGACGAGGAGGGTGTCAGACTCTCGTGTCTCAATTCCAGACTTTAAATTGGGACACTTAAGATTTTTTATTCATAATTGAAAAGTCCTAAATTTGACTTCAAATGGGGACAATCAGGTTTTGATTTGAGGCTCGGGAGTCTCAATTTCAGACTTTAAATTGGGACACTCGAGATTTTTTTTTCAAGGCGCATACACCCCCATTTAGACTTTAAATTAGGACGGCCCAATTTCAAGTGCGGCTCGAGCGTCCCAATTTGACCCAATTTGAGACTTTAAAGTCCCAAATGAAGACTTGAACATCCCAACTCGAGACTTTCCACCTGAAATTTGGCAAATCTCAATTTTAGACTTGAAAATCTCAAATTGACCCACTAAAATTTCAATATCAATTTTCGGAAGCTCTAGATCGCCTCCATTGCCTCGTGCCTCTAGAGAAGGACAGAGCCATCAAAATAAATGCGTCAAGGAATGCTCCCTTGATTGACCGACTTGTCACGGACCGACGATAGCCCCAAAATCGAGGGCCCGGGCCCAAGGAGTAAGTCCCCTCGCCGGAGTCACGCGACTGGGCGTCACGCTGGGCGACCTCGGCCGGCCCAATAGAAGCCAACTATCGAGAGTCATTGATCACCGCTGCCGATCCTGACTTTTCGCTTTCATATTTTTTTTTTCGTGTTTCACGCGTGTCGTCTTATTTTTTCATCGCCTCCTCCGTCCGGCCGTTTTACTGACCTCCAGTCGAAAAATCATCGCCACTGCGGGGATCATCATTGCCAGGACTTGTGCCGCAGTTTGTTTAACAAATGATTTTCTTTTTTCAATCGCACGGCATATGCTGTGGGAAAATGAAGCGCGTGACGAGTCCGCCCACAGTCGGATTTCATTAGCAAAATGCAGAGCACACTCGGGAATTCATAAGTGGGTGGCGGTAGACCTTTCTCAATTTTTCAATTTGATTTTAGTCGAAGTGGAGCGAAGAAATCATGGGAAAAATTTTTCGATAAAATGTCACGTTTCTGACGGTCTGGTGATCGATGGGAGAGAAGAATTTTTATATGCATTAATTTGATATTTCATTTGGATCTTTTGAATTTGTTTTTTCTCCTGTTTATATTTTTTTTAATTGTAATTAAAAATTGTATTGTTGCAGTTGAAAATTATACGTTCCAAAATTGAAAAAAAATTCGGAATTTTTTAAATAATCTGTTATAATAAATTTAATTTTGGATTATTTAATAACGAGTCAATTTTTAGGTTTACTTGACAATAAAGAGTGCGGACTATTGCGGAAATTCTGGCAACAATTTTTTTGAATTTTCAATTCACTAAAAATTGACCAGGAGGTGATGATTAATTTTGGCAATGAAATCGAAATAAAAATTATCTGAACATTTCCATATCAAATTGAATTCAAATTTCCAGCATAAAAAATTCCTTTTGAAGTTATTATTAATTGTCGCGAAATTTCTAGACGTGTACTCCTTTTCCAAAATTTCAACGATTTTTTAATTTAATAAAAAGAAATGATAAAAAAGTTGTTTTTGGTTATTTTCCCTATAAAAAAAAATCCCCACTGAATTTTGCGTCTTCCAACCTCACCAGATATTCAACAATTGTTGCTAGACTATGAGAAATATTTCTAATAATTCACAGGACGAGATTAATGAAAAATTGGTGCAGCATGTACTCGATTAAACGCCGGAAATGGCCGACATAATCATCGAAAATCCAGGAAGATCTCTCGCGATTCATCACGACGAATAAATCAACATCGATAGCCACCGTTTTTCCGTAATGACTACCAGAAATTAGGGATCATTAACTTGAATTTCAATTTCCGTCGGGGCGTAGGTGAAGACGTGCGATCGACTAGGGAAACTAGTATAACTTTCACGGTTACTCGAATCAATGATTCCGCCAGTAATTCCTCTTTAATTCCACAAAGTTAAATGATGAATTGAAAACATCACGTGGAGGGCACCGTTCGTCGATACGCGTCGGCCGATAATTTCCCCCCGGTTGTTAAAATTAAAGAAATATTTTTTAAACAAAAAAGAGTTCACTTCGAATTTACCAAAACTTTTTGCTCAATTTTTTTTTTCTCCCATTTCGAAAAAACCATTCATCCGATCCAAATAAAATTTTTATCTAGATTAGATCAGAAGGTGTTAATAATAATAATAATTTTTGAAGGCATTAATTTTATATAAACAATTTTTTAATAGTTTTTAGTGAACTTTTTTTTGGGAATTTAATTGCGAGTTTGGAAGTGTTGTTGGAATAAAAAAAAATTTTTTTTAATGTCAAATATTTTACTCACGTCGCACTCCAGGTCTCGTCATTTCCGCACCCCCGGCCAATCATCTTTTCCGCGGACTGCGAGTCACTTTGTTCTCCGCGGACTCCTCGACTTCGGCCCTGGACTCCAGTCGTCGGTCCAGCTGAAACAGATGCCAAAGGAATTGATGAATGAGGCGAAAAAAAAAAAAGAGAGAGAGGGAGAAAAATTGCGAGTGAGTAGGTGAGGTTGCACTCGCGGACTCGCCTTAAATGACTTAAATGGCCGACAACGAATGCGCGTCAATGTCGCCATGACACCTGGCGTATCGTGAAGCATAAGCCCATATATAAAAAATCGCTTCCGGTGTCGGGGGGGGCAATTTGCCTGTCCATTTTGTTGACACATTTGTCGACACTATTCAATGCTCAATCATTCGTCGCGCGAGACGACAATTACTGGGTAAATTGAAATTATGATGAAAAAATATTTGACTCGAGAAATGTCATTAAAAAGTGACCATTTTTTGGGATTTTTTTAATAATTTTTCCAAGGAAATTGGATAATTGACAATTTACGGAAAAATCGAGGGAAACTGGGAATTTTAGAATTCGATAAAATTATTAGGGCGATTTTTTTTCAAGTGATAACTCAAAAAAAAATGGAGTTATCAGTCGAATTGCATATTTCGAGATTTCTCGAAATTAAAAAAAATTTTAGACAATTTTTTTTGAGCAAAAAAAAGGGAAGAAATTAAAAAAAAAATTTTGCATTAAAAAATTGAATGGGTAGAATTTGAGGGGATTTACCACTCGATAAAAATGTGGAAGAATTCAAACGGAAGTCGCAGACTCCCACGAATTCCCCGTGACCCCTGGGAATAATAATTTCCACCCCCTTCAATTCCCAAACCGCCCATGTAATCATTAATTCACCTAAAAATGCCCCTCCTTCTGTTTAATGAGCGTTACTAACCGCAATTTAAACGCTCCTGTTTGCGGAAGTCCAGCGCAATTGACAGGCTTGATCCTTTCTCCAACCAAAAATCCTGAGCAAACGAGTTTAATTTCTCAATTCAAATCCAGAGAAAAAATCCGAATTTTAAAGTATTCATTTTTTAAAAATTGAAAATTAAAACATTAATTTTTTTATTGCAATTTTGACTGCATAATTCTTTTGAAATAATTCTACAAAAATATTTAAGGACTTTAAGTTTAACAATTCTCAAAATTTTGGAAAAAGAAATCAATGAAAAATCAAAAGTCCCAATGTCGGCCTTAAAAAAAAATTCTATCAAATTTAAAAAAATTTCAATTTCCAAAAACATAAAAATTATACTAATTTCCACTTCAATAAATTCATCTCAATTGAATAATTAAAACATTAATTATTTATTAAATTTTGTTGATCATAGAAATTGAAAATACTTAAAAAATTGCGTTTATTTTTGGCAGTTTTAAATGTAATTTGAGTTTAAACTTTTGATAATTGAATTATTAATTTCCCAATAGAAACAATAGAATTCCCGGATAGTTACGAAGGCCAAAGAAATTTGATTACCCAGCCGAAAGCGAAATGGCCAGCGTCAGAATCCTTTCTCCAACCGAAAATCCTCCGAGCGAACTCGTTTAAATATTTTTTTTCCCCATTCGTTATCGGTCAAATTGCGCAAGTACCCACCTGAATCATGCATTCTAATTTTTTACTCGCTCTCCCTCGGTCCGTTTATTCGAATCCATTCGGGATATCAGGTGTAGCAGACCTCGATATTTCAACTCTCTATATGAGTCGTGTCTCTAACTTGTTTCGATAAAGTAAAAATTTATGATCTACTATTACAACTTCAACGAGTAATATCGGGCATTCATCGCGATTCAAACTCATACTCGACTCGACTGATATTCATTGACTCAATGAAACCAATTTTTTTTCATCGAATAAGGAATTTTACGGGCCAGCAAATTCCCTCATTTCTCTATTTAAATAATTACATGAATTCCTTATTTATTTACCTTTGCAGTACTTTCTACAATTTAATGTTTAATTACTCTGTAATTTAAAAAAATACTGCAATTTTTGGGGATAAATTTTCCGACAAAATTGATTCTCTAATTGTCAAAAAATGATAAAAAAAATTATTGCAGATTATTTATAACGCCGGTAGTGTTAAGAATAATTTCACTGTAGAGTGGAATTTTTTTTCTTCGATACAGACGAAATTTAATAATTAAAAAAAATTAAATAATATTTGTACGAATGCCCTCGGCATTAATTTCTGTCACTGACGTTGTGACATTGAAATGTCATCTCCGTCATTGAAAAATCAGACATTCGAATCGACACACGGACTTTTCCCACGTCTCGAAATATTTTGGTTATTGAATTCATTAATAACATTTCTTCGGCTTCATTCGTCGATGAGCAATCGATGGAACAACGGATGGGCGAGTTTTTTTTAGGTGAAATGTCTTGTGAAGTACCGTAATAGGGCATGTCGCATTGGGTACCAGTAGGACATTCGATTGATTAATGGAAGAGCTAGACCAGGAATAAAATTTATGATAGGAGATGATAGAAATGAAGCTCCTGTAGCTTCAGTACACGAATTACGAGTATTTTTCAATTTCATTTGTCGTTTTCGATTGCAAATTTGGAGTTCAACATCAGAATTTCGCGATTTTCCAAAAATTATATTGTTTGTTCTGTATTTTTATGATTATTACGATTTTCAATTGATTTTTTCATTCAAAAAATCCATTGCAAATTAAATTAATTAATTTTTTTCTTAATCAACAGAAATGAATAACTTTCGAATAACGCGAATTCTCAATAAACTTCATCCCCGCAAATTTCTAAATTAATGAAATACCAATCAGATTATCCAATTAAATATCCCAATAAAAATCGGTTAACACTAAAAAATCAACCATCCAGAAATTAATGAATTCCCGCCAGTAGCCGGCAATCGATAAAAGAAAAAGTCCCGATAAACTGCGGATTAAAATTACGAAAGACTTTCTGAGCCGTCAAAAAAATTCTGCATTTCCTCTCAACAATTCCCCTACCGCTGAAAAACCCTCTAAAATCTGTCAACTCGAGTTGAACAATAAAAAAAAAAACAGTGGTAGGAAAAAGTTTCAAGTCAACAAATGCCGAACGTTCGCAAAAAAAAAAAAATCAGAGTCGCTTCAAAAAATTATAAAAAAATCTTAATTAACCCATCGGAATACCGCGAACTGGTAACAATTTTAATCCGCCCGATGAAACCTGTAAATTGATTAAATCCCAATTAAAATCCCCCTCGGGGAGAAAAGTCCCCTCCCATGAAAAAAATAAACGCTTCAAAAATCAATGAATTCACCCGCTCAACATGCGCTCGATAAAAGGAAAAAGTCACGATAAACTGCAGTTTAAAATTACGAAAGACCCGGTGGACGCACATCCACTCGCGATAGAGCATTGCGCTCTTATCGTTTCTTGGTGTAGGTGTTATCGCGTCAGGGCGTGTCGCAGAAAGGCGCTCAGCAGGGAGAGTTAGTGGATGTGAAGGAGAGAGAGCTAGATCGGCTGCCGCAACGTGACTCCGTCAGCCTCCGCACGAGGCGATCCGGATCCGCGCCGCGGACCGTTCCGTTCCCGTATCTCCATCTCTCTTGTTTTCCTTTCGCATTTGTACACACACCAGCTGCTTACGTCCACAGCCGCCCCCCCCTCCCCCCCCTCCTCCTCGCCAGCTCCCTCTCCCCCCCCCCCCCTCAGCCGCCACTTCTGTCGTTATATTTCAGGTGATTTTATTTTCTGTTTTTATTTCTCTCTCAACTTCGATTTTATTTCTCTCAACTTTTGCCGATGTTTATTTTTTCACTGCTCACGGAACCGTGAAATTCTGGCGGGACAAACCGCACGGGTTATCGGGAATAAACTCACCCCAGAGACCCCTCCCCCTTCTGGGGACAACTGTGTATACTCGTTACTCGTGATCACCTTTCGGTAAAGCCACACACGAGACAGTTGGGTACAATCCTGCGGGCACAACTGACAGAACAATTGCGAAATGTTTATTTTCAGGCGATTGGTATCCGGATTTTTGTTGGTTAATTTGAGGGGGAGTAGGATGGTAGGAGAAAATTTGACATTTCCGGGAGACTGGGGGGGTATTTTTATCGCGTGTGACCCCGGTACGGTCACTCGCCGCGCGCCACGGGCTTTGGTTGCGCGGGAGGGACTGCCCGCTGCGGAATTTGGGCTCCGGCGTTGCCGAATTCAGTCTATGCTGGTCGGGCGCGGGTAGCGAGGCGCCGGCAACGCCGCGCCACCGGCGATGCCGTCCAACGCGGATCAACGGCTGACCGCAGCATTGACTGCGTGGATTTGAATATTTGCAGGCGTCAAATTTTTTTTAATTCGTTTGGGAGAAAAATTTCAGATTTTAAGGTTGAGTTGTAATACAAATTCTCGAAATTGGGGATTTTTGGGTAACGCTGAGTGGAAAATTGGAGGAAATTTAGATCTATAAATGAGAGACTTTTTTTTGAAAAACAAAAATGTTTCTTCTGGATGTGAAACTCCCATTAAACTCTAAATAATTAATTGAGTGATCGCGCATGAAATAATTCACTGGCTCAATTTCTCCGGCGTACATTGTTATATAATAAACGAATAATTATGCAGACATCGGTTATCTAGTTTGCATTTACCACTACACATGCAGTGAATGACAAGAACTGCCGAGAGATTTTCAAAGAAAAATTCCAGAATTTTTCCCCCCGAGTTCATTAATTTTTATTCAAATCGGCGGGAAAAAAAAATCCGATACCGTCACTTGAATTTGCCGATTCGATTTCGCAATCGGCAAGTGAACTGTGAGCTCCGTAATTTTTACTGAAAAAATTTCTCTTCGTGTGTGAGTGTCGCTGGGACTGGTAACATTTGCCGGAGCCCAGCTCCAGCGTAAACCAAAGTTACGGATACTTGGGTACGATCGACTCCCCCCCGCGCGTACGAAGCTACATACGCGGTCTCGGCATGCGCGTAGAAAGTCCGCCCACCGTATGACGCGATCCTTGTCGCGTCTCGCTCCTCCGGACATTCAGAAACAATTTTTAGGATTATTTTTGTTTTTTTTGTGATAGTTCTCTCGGAAATTTCGTCTCAGCGAACTCCATTGGTATATTTTAATACGGAACATGAGAAATGGCCGAGAGTCGACCGAGACTGGTCCAACACTGGCCGAGCCCTGGCCGAATGTCGGCTATTCCTCTAGAAAAAATTCTAGACGACGAGGGACAATTTTCGCCCGGCGGAAAAGTTTCGGTTGAGTCGATTCCCCATCTGGACAATTAATTTTTTCAGGGGAAATTTCTAGTAAATTTTATATTGAGAATAATTTCGGATCCCATCCAATGTTTTTTTTGTAATGTCGCCGAAATTAAAAAAATGAAGTGAACCAAATAAATAAATTTATTTGTTTGAATAAATTAATGAATAATAATTAAATTTACTTGAATAGTTTAAAATAAATAAATCGCTTGCCCCAATTTTTGAGATATTAAGTCTCCCTAAAAGAATTTTTATTTCAAAAAATGTGAGGCAATCAAATCTCAAAGTCCCACATCAAAAATCCTCAATTTTTGATTCTTCAAAGCCCGAGCTGGCCCCAAAGGTCCCTAAAAATATTAAAATAACAATAAATTGTTCCTCCCGAACTGATCATCTATCCCAGAGAATTTGAATCGCCTCAGCGAGCCCCAAAAAATGCGCGACAATTAAACTTTCAATTCCAAAATCGAAAATTCTCAACAGACGCTTTTTCAAAATCTCAAACGCCCCAAAATTCCCCTAAAATTATCCAAATCTCCGGGGTACCACCGGCTGCCTCGAATTTTTGCAACATCAAAAACCCAAAGTACCATTACCAGAGTGGAAATAATGACGCAATAGGCGGGTTCCATTAAATAACAAAACCAAGTTGAACTCCCTCGCAGTTAGCTACCTATTCATTACTTAACAGACTGTCGATCAGCATCAAGGCCGCTGGCCATTGTGTTCCGAAATGCTGGTTAGCTTGGCACGTGTTAAATCCCAAGCCCCCTAGAATTGTGAAAAGCGAAAGCCCCACTCGCTCATCGTGTTACGCTAATTCTTATCATTTTTTACAGCCGATCAGTTGCACAATATGTCCTCAAGCCCTTAGACTCGTCTTATCTGGAGCGAGGGTGGAGTCTTGGAGCCCCGGTATGAGCGGCTTGAGCGAGTTACTGAGCCAGAGAGAGAGAGAGAGAGAGAGGGAGTGAAAATCCGTGTATCGTATGGGAGCCGAAAGCTATGGGTTTTCAATCCACAACTGGGCGAAATTGTGTGGGTGGGTTTGTAGCGCTAGGAAACACCGCAGAAATAGCACGAGTGCACAGTGCGCTCTCCACCCAACCAAGCCGAGGAATTTAGCCTTATAAATCAACAAGAATGACTGCGCCGGCGCGCCACACCTTTCCCTTCTTGGGGCAATCACGAGTCGTCACCGGTATCGGCAACATCCCTCTTCGTATTAAAACCGACGGAAATCGTCCTGCGGACGAGACGAACGGCCCGTTACGTGATTGCCGAGGTTGCCCTAGGCCCACCAATACCTACCACCGGGATTTTGTACTCTTCGGATGACCTGGTGGGGTCGAAAGAGTTACTCTTGGGGGTTTTAAAATTAACATTTTGAAATTAACTCCGCACGCGCGACGGGACAATTTTTTTTTTTATTTCTAATTTGAACTGACGTTCGCGACATTTTTAACTTTACCATCTTCGGTTCGAATCCTGATATTTTTTAACTGAACCTTCCGAAGGTTTTTTTTATTTTAATTAGTTTGAGTTTTTGGGGAATTAATTGGAGATTTTTGAGGCCGTAATTGAAAGAAAAAAAAGTCAATTTAAAATCGTCGAAATTTGAAGTAAAATTAAGGAATAATTTCGTCTCAATTTTCAATGCTGTAAATTTAAATTCAGTTTAATGTCAAATTGTATGCTCTTTTTTATTTATTTTTTTAATAAAAAAAATATATAAAAAAAAGAAAAAAAATATTTAAAAAAAATATAAATTAAAAAAAAATTGTATGCTCATTGTCAAAATTAACTACTGTCTCCAGAAAAATTAAAAATCAATTAAAAACTCAGGAAAATTGTGGCCACAATTTTTCCGTCAAGTCGTCAGTATTTCCGAGTAAAAACTGATTTTGAATTATGAAAAAATTGAGAAAAAAAATTCGTTAAAACGAGTACTTCCAACAGTTAATTTATTTTTATCTGAGATCAGATGAAAATGTTCTCCTGAATTGTAATACACTTGACCAAGTTATGACGATAAAATGATTTACACCGATTAGAAGCCAATCTCGAGAGTGTCCCTCAATCAAAATTCCATGGCGTACGGTTAGCAATAGTGGAACGGAACTTTCTTAGTTGTAAAGTGGGGGACAATGAAATTCTCTTTGGGCAAAGAAATCCATGACCGTAAATCTTGTGGTCTCTTCGTGAAGGAAGACAGTGGATAGTTGAGGTATTTAAACGAGAGCGTGTGCCCTCAAGGCGGCCATTCAAATGCAACGGGGTTTTACGCTCGTGGAAGACGTTTTTGGATCTCAACTATTGGTTGCGCAACCTTCGATAATGGACAGATGATTAATAAAGTGGGGATAACTTTTTTGTCTCCATTTTTTTCAAATGAAACCAAAAAAAAGAGAGAAATCCTCTCTCAATTCGAGTTAATCACTTTTTTCCCCCATTTTTTCACTCTCTTCGACAGCATTTCCACAAAAAATTTATAAACTTAATTTTTTTGAATATTTTCATTGCCTGGAATTTATTATTTTGTAGTTAATAATTTTTTAATGGAACACAAGAAATTATTTTTGTAAAGAAATCGTTTAAATTTGGAGAATTACTCAATATTTGCATTAAAATGGAAATAAAAAATCGGTTGATTACGAGATTGATAAATAATTCAATTTTATTAAATTCGATAATAAAAAATAATCCACTTTTTTGTCCTCACCCATTAATTTTTTATGAAAATCGAAAGCTGCAGTTAATCATGTGATGAACTCAAGACTTTCAGTTTTCAGAAAAAAAAAAAAACTATTGGGCACGAAAATAATTGGAATCCATTTTACCTTTTTTTGTCTGTCTAAGCCTTTCGAAATCATCAAACGTGTCAATTTAATTATATAACAAATTGCGAGAGTATTGACAACCCGACATTTTCCAAATTAAATCGACGAATCGTAAAATCGAGAGATAAATTGTTAAATAAAATTGAGACGAAGAAAAAATTTGTTGGAATGATGAAAGCGTCGGAATGGGATTTCAATTGAAAAAAATTACTCAAATCATTCATTCAATCGCCCACGGAAGCTCCATTTCCCCGGATCCTCGGCATTAATTATATTTCCGGCTCTTTCATTAATCACGAGCGTCTGGAGCGCATGGACTGTTAAGGTTAAAAATATTGGACACGAGCAATGGGCGAGTTCAGCTGAGAATACCGCGATCCACTTCATCAATTGGTCATCAATGAACGAAGACGAAAAATTGGTATTAATGAATTCAATAATTTTCGAGTTTCGGGACGTGGGAAAAGTTCGTGAACAGCTCGGGCTGTCGTATTTCCTAATTCCGGGGATGACATTTCAATGCCAGAAATTGAAATTCATTCGCGTGGGCTCATTAACAGTCGACCTGATTAACAAAAAAATTCATCCGCAGCCGCGGCCGATTTTTTTAGCTCGCGCCCCCCCATTTTTTCGCCCCCCGCCGGTTTTTGGATTGTCAGAATAAATTTTTTCATTTGATTTCAAGAAAACCCGCCGAATATTTTTCACTTTCCGCAATTAATTTTTCGTTTGATTTTAGGGGATTTCAGAAGTTAATTAAGCCAAAGGAAATTTTAATGATAGAAGTAATTATATTAGTTGTTATTATTCAGAAGATTTGGTGAATTAGATTTTTTTTGAAGGGATTTGGAATTTTTTTTAACAATCTCTATTTTTTTTATTTTCACGGATTTTTTAATCGATCGGCTGAACAAAAAGAGGACGGCCTTTTCTGTCAAATAAATTTAAATGAAAGGTGTTAAATCGAGGGCCATTTAGTAACGCAAAATGGCCTTCATTCATCAATATTTATTCTATTCAGACGATGAAAGCAAGAATTGCAACAATTTTATCAAATGTCCACCGGAAAAAACTTTTTTACCAAAATTTTTGCATTTTTCACTTCAATAAAATTTCCCGATCGGATCAATAATTCCGAGATAATAAAATTGCGTAGTATTTCGTAATTTCTATTAATTTATATAATTAATTAACTAAAAAATATCTGGGTTATTAGTTTTAGAATTACTCCACTCGCATAAAAATTTCGCAATTGTCCTAAACTATTGAATAATAATTTAATTGAAATTGGAATTTTTTCCCAGCTCCACCTGATCGATCTCTTGAGCAACACATCTAATCGGCGGAAATTGCTCGTCCCTCGGCAAGTCATCAATATTAATTCTCTTCCCAGGATGAAATCAAGAATAGCAACAATTTAATCAAATGCCCACCGAAAATCCTCTTTTTACCAGAATTTTCTCATTTTTTAAATTCAATAAAAATTTCCAGACGTAATTAATAATTCAGAATAAATAAAATTTCGTATTATTTGTTTGAAAATGTCTCCAATTGACTAAAAATTTCCCCATCGTCCCAAATTATTGAATAACAATTTAATTGAAATTGCGAGTTTTTAATGGAAAAATTGCGGAATTTTTCCCACCTCCACCTGATCAATCTAATCGGCGGAAATCTCTCGTCCCTCGGCCAGTCATCAATATTAATTCTCTTCGCACGATGAGCTATCGATGTGTGAATCTCTAATGAGTCGGAGGAGTCAGCGCTGGCGGATGGCAGATGATTTTAAAACACGTTCGATCTGATTTCATCGGGACCTTGAGACAACTCCTCCTAGACTACCCAAGACAGTCGCACCTACGATATTATTTAACAAACTGCGTCGCAGTTTCTCATTCGTGAAAAATCATCGACACAAGAAATTATGGGTACCCGGGAGAAATCATTAACCGAGGAATTTCTCCTGAGACGATAATTAATTCTTTTGCCGGGATTTTACGTGAAATTGTGGGAATTTGTGGGACGGGCCGGGGCCTCGCGAGGTCGACACTAATTGGAGTCATGTAGCAGTCATCTTCGACGTGTGAGATATCGTCATGTAATTCCGGGGAGTTACGCGAGTGCACAATCATAAATATATTCGATATTTTCAGATTTACGGGAGTTAACGGATTCGAAATTTTTTTTTATTTGATATTTAAGGGAGGAAGACACCGGAAGCATTTGATGGAACATTTTGGCATTTTTTTTAGATTAAAACATTTTTTTTCAACCCTCAAAGTAAACTTTTTTTCAAGTGTCAACTTGAGAATTTCAGAAAATTTCGAGAAACCTCCGAATTTTTTATGAAATTAATTATTTTGATAAATAAATTATTCGATATTTTCAGATTTTCTGGAGTTAACGCATTAGAAATTTTTTTTTTGTTTGATATTTAAGGGAGGAAGACACCGGAAGCATTTGATGGAACATTTGGCAATTTTTTTTTAGCTTAAAATATTTTTTTTCAAACCTCAAATTCAATTTTTGTCAAGTGTCAACTTAAGAATTTCAGAAAATTCAAAAAACCTCCGAATTTGTTATAAAATCAATTTTTTGTAGTAAAGAGGTCTCCAAGAATAATGAATATATATTTTTAAAAAACTAGAGAAGATCCGGAACCCCTTCAAAAATTATTATTTAAGAATTTCCGAAGCCAAAAAATTTTGAAAGATTAGAATTGAGCCTTAAAAATCATCGATTGAAATATTTTATCGTTCAAAAGTCTCAACTCAAAATTTCGGAAATTGATTAACTGTTTCTACTGAATTCAATATCCCAAAAATTTCACTCCCGAAAATTGACCCAGTCCCATCAAAATAAATCTATAATCCAAAGAATTAACAAGACTAACATTAAATATCCCCAAAACTCGAATAAATCGTTCTAATCATCCAAAATTCATCATCTGGTCGTACAAAAAATTCCAAAACGATAAATAGCGGACAAAACCGTTTCATTTCTCTCTCCAAACTAGGAATTTGTCATTCGCCTTCAATTCGAAACGCCTGACGAAATATCCCGCCGTAAAGCGTCAAAACTAATCCCATTGACGAATGAAAAAATTAATCAAAAAATGTCCCTATCAATTTCCGGCAAACGTTTGGGCATTTCTGTACTTCGTAAAACTATTCCTGCGACATTCGTCACTGGACACACACGAAACACCTGAGCATAAGCCGTCACAATTAATTCCTTCGTACGAAAAAAAATAAATCAGAGAATTCCAGCGCTCGCGTACGAATTGACATTTCAAATGCCCCGGAATTCCGTGGTCTCTCATAAATTTTCTCTATTTCCTCCGACTCACCCGCAATTTTCTAAAATTACTTCAGTAATTTAAAATTAATTTTTGCGAAAATTCCCATGTTCAAATTTTTTTTCAATTTTAATAGGAAATTTTGATTAACTGGGGGTTGAGAATAAATTCAAAAATATTTTGCAGATAAAAATTGACGCAATCGTTTCCCGGGATCGAAACTATCCCAAAATTTTGTGACTCTACTGGTATTTAAGAAAATTCAAAAAATGTTTGATAAAATTAATTTTTCGTGATAAATAAATTATTCGATATTTCCAGCTCTACTGGATTTAATGGATCCGATGTTTTCTTAAATTTGTTATTTAAGGGATTAATACACCAGAAGCATCCAACAGAAAATATCTCCCCCAAAAAACCCCAAAAATAAATTCTCAAAATCAATTCCAAATTGATCCTTCAAATCATCGAAGACCGTTCGTTTCCCTCGATAAATTTCCCGCCGATTGGCTCCGGCATGCACAAAGATCTCAATTCCCTTAAAAAAAAATAAATAAAAAAAAAAACAAAGAGAGAACGTTCTGTCAGAAATGATTATCCTCCTCGAGGATTTTTCCTCGTCTCCGAAATACCAGCGCGAGAATCCCTCGGAAAGGAGATCACCGGGAGCGAGCTAGAAATGGCTGGACCATTTGGAGATGTGTGCAGGGGGCTCGCGAGAGCGAGCGAGGGTCCGAGGGGGGGGGGGGGGGGGGGGGGGGGCTATCAACCCGTGGAATGGAGAAGAAGAAACCGCTCCCATGTTGAAAACGCACGGAAGTATAACGGAATGAGCGTCGACAGGATCGTAAGTCTTTGTCGAGTGGAATCGGGTCGATTCACTGCGGCAATTCATGGACAAGACATTATAAACCAGTGCCCCTGATAAGACAGGCCATTGGAAAAGCTCAACGATTATATATATATATTTTTCTGCTTGGTTAACAGTGAGACGAACAGGGGGGGACACTTCGCTCTCTTTTCTCGAGCTGGAAGACATGGCCAACCGATGGCACTGGCAAGTCTTCGATTACTATCGCTTCACCGGGGCACCGGAGCCTAGGTGTGTCCTCAGGATGGCCTTTTCTTATCGATATAACACTCGAGGACATCTTGTTGAGCAATTGACTCCACCCACTCATCTGGAATCCGCACGGCATCGGGGGTTATCTTGTGTTGGATTGAAAAATAGGTAATAATATCGCCACTCGAGTGGGAATTTGCAGTGGAAAAATTGTTGGATGAGATTGAGATAGTTTTTCACTTTAAGTAGTAATGTAAAGGAAATGAGAAATGCTGGGGAGGTGTAAGAGGTCTCTTCAAGGGCTTTATAGATCTCTTCGACCAATTGTGAGACCTCTCCAAGGGCTTATGAGACCACTCCAAGGGCTGGACCTCTTAACAACGGCTTGAGAGACCTCCACAAGGGCTTATGAGCCCTCTCCAAGGGCTTATGAGACCACTTCAAGGGCTTGAGCTTTTAACAAAGGCTTGAGAGACCTCCACAAGGGCTTGTGAGCCCTCTACAAGGGCTGTGAGACCTTCGCGAGAGCTTATGAGACCTCTACAAGGGCTGTGAGACCTTCGCGAGAGCTTGTGGGACCTCTACAAGGGCTGGGAGAGCTTATGAGACCTCTACAAGGGCTGTGAGACCTTCGCGAGAGCTTGTGGGACCTCTACAAGGGCTGGGAGACCTCCACAAGGGCTTATGAACCCTCGACTAGGGCTGCGAGACCTTCGCGAGAGCTTATGGGACCTATACAAGGGCCGGGAGACCTCCGCAAGAGCTTATGTGACCTCTACAAGGGCTGTGAGACCCCTCCAAGGGCTTGATCTCTTAACAAAGGCTTGAGAGACCTCTCCAAAGGCTTATGAGCCCACTGCAAGGGCTGTGAGACCTCCGCAAGGGCTTATTAACCCTCTACAAGGGCTGTCAGGCCCCTCCAAGGGCTTGAGCTGTTAACAAAAGCTTGAGAGACCTCTTCAAAGGCTTATGAGCCCACTACAAGGGCTGTGAGACCTCCGCAGGGGCTTATAAGCCCTCTACAAGGGCTGTGAGACCTCCCTTTTGGATTTTCCCTAATTAATCGAGGGGAGAATGAAGTTCTTGAGTCTCAATATTTTCCATGAGTTTTCTTGATCTTTTTTTTCTCAATATTTTGTTGCACAAATAATGATTTTTTTTTATTGACAATCTTGTTGAACAATGAGAAATGTATTTTATTCTCCCTTAAAAAAACAAACGTCATACCGTGGGCATAATACATGGGCGTCTCGATGCGATTTACAGGGGCGACAGTCCGGCGAGTAGTTTAGAAAGCGCCGAGAGATAATCGGATAATCTTGGACTCACGACGAGAAGCGAGTCGAATTGTATAAAAAAAAAAGCCAAGGAAAGATAAGCAGAAAATAAAATGAGATGTTGTACCGATTCACATCCGACGCCAAGTGACTCGGCACCACTCATAATCCCCGATTTTTAACTCTCCATTATCACTAACGGGTTTATCCGGACGAGCAACTGTATCTGCACGTGATGTCCAAGAAAAACCGTCTCAATCCCCCGAAAGGGAACATTTTAATTTCCAAAATTCGCGAATGTTTCTCACATTTTTCGTCATTCAATTTTCACTTGTTGAGAATAAAATTTAAAATATCGAGGCATTAAAAATTATTTTTCGTTTTAAAATTTTTCAGTCCCTTTTCCCTTTTTTTTTTCCATTCCAAAATTTGAGATCAGATTTTAAAGAATTTGGTTTCGTTTAAAAAAAATCAATTTATAATCTCAAAATTGTCGGCATTTTTGTTCAATTAATTAATTGAATTTCATTTTATCTAGTTCAATTGTCGTCTCTTGCGGAGAATGTTAAAGTGAATTGTTGGAGATCTCGGTAACAAAAAAAAATCCCGTGGAAACAAAGTAAACGTAAAAGTGTAAATGACTGGAAATAGAATATCACAAGGGAGATAATAGAGATTTTTCAAGTAATTGACAAAGTGAAAGTAAATCATCGGAACGGGTGGGATATTGATCAATTGGTCGAGCGCGGTATGCCCCAAGAGTATCAGCGGGATGGCGCAAGAGAGGCCTCGCCACTAGCCTATCGCGCGCGGAAAAAAAAAAAAGATAAAAATCGTAACCGATTCCAGGACCGTTGCCCGTGAACGCATAGTTACCAATAGTTGCCCGGGTATTACAATGGCCACTGGCCAACTTTTGTCGAGTGTCCGATGATAATGAACTGGATCGCATTCGTTTGTGCGCAGAAAAAAAATTTTTTCCCCACTTATCATCCTCCGACAAAAATTTATACTTTTACAAAAAATTCGCGAAATATAATCCGCTGTAATATCCATGAAAAAAAAGTCCAAGTGAACTCTTTGAGAGAACGCCATATAATCTGATACTAAATAAATAAGCATTCAAATTTTTTTTTATTAAAACAATTGCCTTCCAAAAAACTTTTTTCATTAAAATTTTCCAAAACCAATAAATCCCCGGACTTTTACTCAAATCCAAAATTCCACGACTCATGATAAATTAGTTGAAACAATCAGAAAATAACAACATCTATCAACAAAATGTTGATAATCCCCCGGACCCTAAAAAAAAAATTCCGTTTTGCCCCTTCACCACCGCCGAAACCCTGAGCAATCAATATTTTCCGTAATATCAATAGCGCGCAGTCCATAAACCCGTCTTTACGTGCCCCATACACACGAGCATTGGACTCGTATATGAGGCATTCCACACTATTTCAATAGGTCAAAAACTACTTTTTGTTCATTTTTGGATATGTTGTAGAACAAGTTCCAAAATAATTGTACACG
>JAPYZN010001409.1:0-43255 GCA_030522865.1 Psyttalia lounsburyi | reverse complement strand
GGGTTCTCAAATCTACACACAATTCGTTGTATCGCACGCTCTCTATCGGGAGCAAAAAAATAAGTTTTATGTACGTAAAAACGCGCAAAATTCCACCCCAGAGCAGTTCTTGCAGTTCTATCAACATCGCCAAGGAAACTTGACGTAGGCCATTGCAAATTACAAACAGAAATCAAGTGCGTGACATGTGATGACAGTTGAAAGCTGTTGTTATTTATTCCAACTGTTGCACTGATTTTTCATTTTCGTGAATTTTGGAAGTAGTGTCGGAGTTACTCGTGATCTGAATATGTGGAAGTTCGGTGGAGTTTTGTTGTTTCTTGCACTCGTCTACTTCACCGAGTGCCAGGTAAATCCGACTTTCATTTGGTCCTTTGAATTTCTCGAAAAATTCAATTATTTGTTTATTTTCATAGAGTGCACAGTCGTACGATGATAAACGCTGCAAGTGCATCTGTCCGAGTATCTCCTCGGTGATTAACACTACTAATGCATCGACTGAACGCAGAAACTTCATATCCAATGTTCCTCCATCTAATTGGTGAGATGAACATTCATATTAGCAGTTAGTAGAGAAAATTGGACAAGTATAGACAGTGTAAATTTGTTTAGACATCAATAATTCATAGAAATTTTGATAAAATGAAATAATAAAGGGAAAGTGTCGAGTCGCTATTCAATTTATTGTTGCAATTTTAATGAAAAAAATTAGTAGTATTTTGTGCAAATTATAGTAATAGTTGGCTTCTTTCCTTCTTCATTTTCTGCACTTGTTTATTGCTCGAACTACAACATTGAATCTATTAAATTGTTTCAGCAATTGTGAGAAAGTCATTCTCCCCCAGATTAAGGATCAACTGAACGGACAAGAACTCATCTTCTGTCCTAGATGTGAATGTAAATATGAGAATCGTAACACCACTATTATCAAGGTATGAATTAATATATGTTATTGATGAACAATATAATTATAATTATATGCCGCATTTATATTAATTGAAAGATATGTCGATGTTCGATTACTGAAGGAGAAATCATTAAGGCTTTCAGAGAAAATGTTATGAGCTTTAATTTTTTCTAGAGACAAACTTTTATTTAAAGTAATGCATTGAAATCGTACATTACAAAAATGTAGAATGTTTCAGACGTGATTATATTCAATTACTTCTCTGTGAATTTCATTCTTGATTTGAATTGTTTTATTGTTTTACTACAAAGAAGTCCATCAGAAGCCCTGTCTTCTCCTGTTAAAAAAAGTTAAAAAAAAATCCACAAAAGTAATTGCTTAAACTTCATTTTAATTTATTGAACGAATGCAGAAATTAATCTCAAAATGCGATTTTCAATTGAAACCAACTCAATTTGTTTTCCAGATTGTTGTAATTATTGTGATTTGGGTAATTTCGCTGCTCGTGATCTACATGTTGTTTTTGATTTGCCTCGATCCACTGCTGAACAAAAGAATCCGAAAGAGCACTGGTGGTGCTGGTTATCTGGAACACACAAACGAAGAGGTAAATGATCCATTCGAGATGAATTTTCGCTCCATTTTAAAAGTGACGATTTTTTCAGTTTTCTAAAATGTTCTTTTTTTCCCAGGACGACACCATATCTGCAGCTCCTGGTACCTCCTCTCATCAGATGGGCGTGAGATCAAATGTACTGAATCGCGTTGGACACCAACAGGACAAGTGGAAGAAACAAGTTCGAGAGCAACGACGCAATATTTACGATCGACACACCATGCTAAATTAACGTAACGCTGGTTGGTCAATACTTGTTATTTCCCTCATTATTAAATAGGTGTATAGTGGCATATTTATTATTTTCTTAATTAGTATTTTAAAAGGTGATCAGTGGTGGAAATGTTCAATTCCTGTTTTTCACTGAGTATTTCTTAGGCATGAGATTTTATATGCATAATTGATAATTCAATTGAATTGTGAATTGTTGATATCGGAGGAATGTAAAAATCTTACATTTACTACTCAATAAATATTCCCAGTAGTAGGCTCAGGAAAAATTGTAAAGCTATTCTTTCAGGCGACCACTGTCTACATCAAAAAATATGTGGTAATTTTTCCTGGACTCATAATGTGCAAGCATTTGTCTTCGTAAAAAAAAAAAAATTCAAGATGGCCGACTGTAGAAACCTTTGAGATCAAAAAAGAATGTTTATGAAGATTATATTTTATCTCATCTTGCCTTATTACCGGACTAATTAAAAATCCACATTTCCCTCCATTAAATATCTTGAAAATTAAAAAAAAATACAGTATGAGACTTTTTTTATTCCACTCATCCCCGAACGACGTCACGAGGGTCTGCAAATAAAGATAATCCACAACAGATGTAAAGAGTAGTTAATCTCATGTAAGATCCTTGAAAAAAAAATACCAGCTGTACAGAGTGACAAAAAGACGAATGAGAAATCGAAATAAAAATTTGTTACTGACTCCACAATCATTTAATTATTTCTTCCAATTTGGTTAATTCTACAGATATAAAAATCTTTATACTTGCAGATTATTATTTCCTTCAAATAATACGACTAGAAAATAGGCAGTTGAATTTCGCTATGAATGACTTTTCCTACAGTCTCATTCAGCGCAATTATCCCCCAATGGTTAATCTACATCAATAAAATGTCCACAAATTTATAACAAAATATGTGCCCCAAGAGATTTCTCCTGAGGACGTTAACAGCAAAAATGAATTTCCCCAAAGCGATCGGAACTTCGGCACATTATAACATTTTTTTAATTAACGGCGGAATGAAAGAAATGACTAATTGTAAAATGTCGACATTTTTTGAAGCGAATGGTGCGAATGGTGCAAACGTTATCAGTTTCGTGAAAGGAGTACTACATTTGTTGGAAAATTGGAAAAAAATTACCTGCAGAAATAATAGCAGTGAATATTGACAATGAAAAACTGATAAAAACGTCGGCAACTCTTCCTCATGCTCACATTTGCTACCATATTACTTGAGACTGGTGAACAATATTTTCCATTCTTCAGCTGGCTGTTGTCATGGAGTTTGCTGCTTACTTGGTTCTTGTTCTGTCTCTGGTTGGGTTTTCAACTGCATATGATCCGGACCAGGTATGATTCATCGAATAGTCACCATAATCAAATGAATTATACCTCAATTTTTTTAGAAAATTATGTTTTCCTGCCTGAGGTATTTTCTAAGCCGTCTGCAAATGAAAGTTTGTATTTTGCTCTTTGCTGAGCGGAAAAAGAGTACTTTGCGCCCAACAGCGAAAGTACTGACTTTTCTCCCGCTCATTAAAGAGAGAAGAACAAATTTTTTGTGCAGGTGAGTTAGAAACCGTTTGATAATGTCCAAATATTGGCTCCCCTTTTTTGTCCTAGTAATTTTACATTTCTTTTTCCTTTTTAAGAGTGAGGATCTGGGCTCTCTGTATAAATTTATTAATTTCTTATTATTATACATTATTATTTATGTGTTAATGACTGGAATGGTTGGTATCTTTCAGCCACCGATTCTCAGGCAGGTCAAGAATAAAATTGGAGTTACAGATTTTTATATTCCGGACAATTCGGTGCTAAGTGGTAAACGATCTAACATTCGATTGGGTTCATCTTACACAGGATATGACTGGATCAAGTATTTTAAGAACATAAAGGAAACCAATAAAATGAGGGTGCATATCTGTACACTACTACTCTTTCAATACATATTTATTTGATCAACAATTTTTTATTCAACAATTACATGTTACATGCAGCTGGATTATACAGTTTACTACGCGGATCGAGGTGTCGTGTATGATGAGTGGATAAAAATGTTCGATGACTCGGTATTATTTTGTGATACCTCTGAAGACACACAAGATGCCAGTATTATTAATCTCGTGCGAATTCTTCTTGGTGTACCTAATGGATGTCCAGTGACAAAAGTAAGTCAAAGTAATTGTCAAGTGTCCCCATATCCCATTTGCAATGAGCTGAAAAATATCGGAGACCCTGGTATATAGAATTTAATCAGCTTCAAGTACTGTAGAATCCCAGCGATTGCTCACAGGAATAAACAAATTTTCCGTTACAGGGGAAAAAAAATACCGTGGCCGTTGATTTCCCTCTAGAAGATGAAGAAATCATCTGGAATGTTGATACACGAGGAAAGGAGATAAAAATAGACACCAACTTATGGACTGATAGTAAAAACAAATCTCCACAAAAGGTTTTCACTGCAATCTTCTATCCCGAAGAAAAGAAAAATGGGTATATACCTATAGAGAGTGATTCTGATGAGTAGAGCGGATCACGTTTCGTGTCTACTTCATGTCATTTCTGATATATCGTCGAGACAATGAACTGTCATCTCCAGGCGGAATCGTCAGAGTGATTGATATATGAGAGCAATATACAAAGTGAAATAATGTCTGAAAGTTTTGTCAAAATGTCATAATCGATTATGAAATACAATACAATTACAATTATTCCAACGACGTCTCAGAGTACCAGTTAACTGTCTTCCCTACCAATCTAATTTCTTGCCTTTCTTGAAAGTGTCTTCCCTTCTTGTCTAATTTTGCAATGTGTGTATTTGTTATTGTATCTCGAATATTAAATTGCCAATCAACTTCAGTTTTTTCAGTAGATTTGTTCATACTGTTTCTATGCTGCAAGATATCACAGATATTTTATCATTACGATATTTTTACATGCGATTTTGATTTCAACTGCCAGTGATATTTTGATATGTCGCCATTGTTAATAACTCCTGGGTGAGGCCCAGAGTTAACTCTGAGAGTGAGCCAGAGAACCAGAGTCAACTCTGGGAGTGACCCAGGGACCCAGAGTCAGAGGGCCCACAGCTAACTCTCAACTCGAGTTGATAGTTCGAGAGTCCAACTCTCGACTTGAGTGTTGAGACGACTCAAAATTAAGACTGAGATGAATAGACACTATTTTCAAGCAAGCAAAATCACCCTGAGAAGCGAATCTATCTCGCAATTTCCACTCGAATGAGTCTCACTCAATGTTTCCAATATCCTTCGTGAAATAATATATTTATAATTATTAGGAGTGAAGTGGTAAAACGGTTTATGTTGACTTATCCCTTACCAAAGTGTTCAAAGAATTTTTGTAAATCTAATGAAGCTTCCGAAATTTTTATAATAATCAGAAAAATTATTCTTCTTGTCAAGAAAATATTCTCCCAGCAAAAATAAGAATAATTTGAAAAATTATATTTTTTTCTCAGTACAATAGCAGTGGAATTTGCAGAAACGAAGCTACTAGAAGCAAACAAAAACAAAATAAAACATTTAAAGTAACAATTACGTAATCCATCAAATGACTGATATCGCGTTGCCTGTCGTCAAGTCTTTTAAATGTCAGAATTTTCCATAAAAAAATTTCACAATTTCTTAAAAGTTCACAATTGTTTCTACGCTTCTACTGGTGGTGACTCACAGTTAATCGATGGGACGTACGAGAGCGAACTTTTATCGTAGAATGTTTTTCCATTTTTCTGTACGCCCTATCGAAATAATTGCACCAAGTACATTCAAAAAGTGATAAGACGATCACGTATATGGGTTTTAAAGTATATTCAGCATTTAAAAGTAGCCATTGAAAGTAACAACTCCTCATTTCTTAACGTTCGCTACAGCCATGAAGTTTTTTATTTGGTTCTGCCTTGTAGTACTGGTGGCCCATCTATCGTTGGCCTATGATCCTAATCAGGTATCGATATCCCCAAGAAAATTGCAAATTAAAATTTTTCAAAAATTCTTATTACACGAGTAAATGAAAGCTGACATAAAAAATCCAAAACATTCGGAATTATTAAATATTGATGGCAAATCCTGTCCAATAATTTCCATGGTTGCCACTTAATTAGAGACGACGTGTTTCAGAAACCTATACTGAGACAGACTCGCAACAAAATTTATCCGGAAAACCTGTATTTGCGGGATAATTCCTGGTTGACGGGTAAGAAAAGTAATTTTCGATGGTCGGACAGTTATACGTGGTATGACTGGGTAAAATTCCTGAAAGACATACCAGCAAATGGGACATTAGTAGGTATCCATCTGAGAAAACTACTTTTTGGAATTTGTGCCGTTGTCATTCTAGTATTGTTTTTCTCATTTAGCTCTATTATAAAGTCCAATGGCTAGACCGTGGCGTCGTCTGGGACTCTTGGGAGGACTGGTTCCGTGACACCGCGGATCTTTGCATCTTGGAAGAAGATACCCAAGATGGTAGCATTATAGCTATGTTACGTGAGATCCTTGGTATTCCTGAAGGCTGTCCTATCGCAAAGGTGAAAAATCATGTCTGACAATGTCTGGAAATGTTAAAGAGCAAAATATCTCATACTGAGAAAGTAACAATCTTCAGGAAATTTTGTATTTTCTCAGTGTATGGATCTGATAATATTCTTACAATTTTAGGGGACCACTAAAGACACAAGCGGTATCCATTTCCCTCTGCAAGACGAAGAATTGATCTGGAATGTGGATGTCAGGGGGAAAGAAATAAGAATATTGACCGATTGGTGGTCGTCAGGCGATGACGATTCAGAAATGATCTTAACGGGGGTCTTTTCCGTTGAAGGGAATAGATTTCTACCTTTTGAGACGGAAGATAGCGACGATGATGAGTAGGTCCACGTCAAATTGTATATTATGTTACGTAAGTGAGACAGATTATCAGAGCGCAGGGAAATGGACATGAACATTATTATAAATAAAGAAACTACACACTTAATTGAAGTGAAACAAATCTTACAATTTATTATCATTTATATTACACACGATAGCGAAACACTAAGTTTGCGTTTCAATTTGGAATAATCAGCAGATCCTTACAACCAATTCTTTTGTTCGTCATCCTTACCATGTATACCGTCGTAAATATTTATTGTTATATGCTATATTTTTTTTATATGGAACATCTAGAGATTGTGTAAGAGGCCACACATATTAATGGTAACTATTTATCCAGTGAAATCGTAAAACGTAAGCCATCAAATTTTTCAATTTTGGTATTTGTGCAGACATCTCAGGGGCTTCTCAGATGTTAAATTACATTTTTCGCAGCTGAGGAATTTTCTAGCAAAAGCCTTCTGACTTTTCTCCCCTAAAATGACTCATTACGGAGATATATTCATATTTAAGGATATCCAGGTACCTTTCGAAGTGTAATTGTCAAAAAAAATTCCTCAACCTATCCTTAAATTGATTAATCAAATTGCGCGAGATAATTTTCAAAAATTACTATCTAATTAATACCATCTCGGTTACATTTTGCAATATATGTATGTTTTATCAATTTTTTTTTATGATAAAACCATGGAAGTTACTTAGAAACAGAGGATCATTTTTTATTAGTTCTCCAAGATTTGTGTTAAAACATTGGTAATCAAAAATTATAAAATCATTGAAGCACGTTAAATAGAACTCAAAATGGAAGCTCCTGCGCTGAACTACAGATATAAATTTTTCAACTGCAAACATTGATAAAGAACTTGGATATCCTTAACGCGATGTGGATATTTTACTTTCCATTTTACCACTTCACTGCTGCTTTTACGATCCTCGCGAGTTTCTTTTCATCTATCTATTGGAATGAGAATATTCTATGGACTAGATATATCTAGAACCTTAAACCAACCATAGCAATTTTCTAAATTTAATCGCAGAGTTTGAATTTATTTATTTTTTCGTCAAGAAGTATGAAAATACAATTATTTTATTTTAGTCGCGTTTTCTTTTTTCTCTGGAAAAACTTTGATTATTTATCCTAAAGAGATTTTTGTTCCATAGAAAAATTAAATTGTTAATCAATACATCCTGCATTGCGGCGTTAGTAATATAAAACTTTTTATTTTCAAAAGAAACGGGTAAAGTGCAATTTGTAAAATTGAATTATTCGATAATACATTTATCGTAGGTGTTGCTTATCTTTGGATGACAAGGGGCAGCTTTTCGTGTAATTTATGCCGCATGGACAGACTGAAATAGAGAAATTGTTTTCATGTTCAATGAAGCAGGGGTTGGCGAAGTGGATAATTTATTTAATAAGGAAGTGGTGAAACGCCACACAGATGCTCATTTTCAGGACGCGCTTTCAATAAATATCTCCGAAGTTACGTCAATTTTTGGTGAAAAAATTATTTTGCTGACAGAACTATTGTTTGCGTTTCATCACTTCGATACTGCATTGATTTATTTAAATTTTTAAATTTTATTATGAGGAGCTTTCGAAGCAGTTCTGTTTTGCCGCTTAAGATCTTCCTCGTTTATCTACCTTTGCTATGTCTACACCTGTCAGATTTTTGACAAGTTCTGGGACACGGGTCACGATGTTTAGGACTTCCTCCGTCAGTTTCTCAGCTCCAATTGAACCATTTCCACTAGACACCATTGTTATCTTCTTGGCTTGGGACAATGGGGCTGCAACTTCAGCTGCGACCTGATAAAGAATTTTAGAGGAAAAAAGTGCTTTTAAAAAGTATTTCAAGTTTGAAAGTCCCATGTAAGTCCAGCAGTCCCAGATCTTTTTTTTCTGCAGAACTTTTCGAGAGTTTTAAAAATATTATGAAAATCATTTAGCGAGAGTAAGAGAACAAATGAAGAAATGAGGTAGTCGCCTATTGAGATAATTAGAAGGATTACCTTTGGCAAGGTGTCAAGCATCATGTCGATCATGGCAGCACTTCCATACTCGCCCCATGCAGCAGCCTTCTTAGCCATCTGATTGGCTTCAGCCTTGGCTTTGGCATCAATGGCGAACGCCTCGGCCTCACCACGAACTTTGATAGCCTCAGCCTCAGCTTCTGCCTCCATCACTAGTCTGAGTTTATTGGCCTCAGCCATTTTCTCCAACCTGTACTTCTCAGCATCAGCCGGACGTCGAACAGTGGCATCCAGCTCCCTCTCCCGTCGCATCATCTCTTGTTCTTGAACCGCTATCTCCTGTCCACGTTCCACTACCTTTACCTGCATCTGCTCTTCCATGATTCTTTGCTTGGTCTTGGCTGCTTGAAGTTCAAAGGCCATTTCAGCCTCTGCTTTCTGAATGAGACGAGGAATTTCAATTCAAATGATTTTGTAGGGCTCAGGCAATGGCTGAGATTGAGAGATTGATTAATAAAAATTAAGCTAAAGTAAGGATTCCAATCAACTCACTCCACTATTCCCTCCACCACTTGGAACAGCCATTTAATCTCTCACCTTGGTGTGCACTTCAACATCATACGCCGCTTTCTTGAGTTCGAAATCTCGTTGCGCTTTGGCAATGTCAGCATCATTGAGAAAACGAGCAGCCATTCTCTGTTCCTCAGCCATAGCTTCTCGAATCTGTGCGTCCTTGCGAGCCTCAGCCTCGCCGATCCTCGCGTCCCTCTTAACCTCAGCTGTTCTGGCCATCCCCAGTGCCTTCAGGTATCCCTAGAACGATGAATATTTTTTATAAACACTGATTATTCCATTCGATTTATTGAATGAAGAAAGAAATGAAAAGTGTGCAGAGTGCGCATCAACAACACAAGTGCATCTGGCAGACTTTAAAAGTCCAAATCTACAATTTATTTTACTTCACAAACTATTTCATCTTATCACAGACTAATTGTTACATGCGCAGCGATCGGCAAAGAAAATGCGGTAAAAGGTGTTTATCATTGAATTTGAGAAAAAATATGTGAAAGAGATACAAACATATGACGCAGGTATTTAAACGTACCTTTGAGTCCTGCAAGATTAAAAACAAAGAAATATTTCAATATACACATCAAACATTTGCATGAGATATGTCTTTTGTGGAAATAAAAGCGTAAATAGCCGAAAAATACTGCATCATTCTCCACTACATTGACGATGCTGGCTGTTTAATTAGTTATCAACTATGTTTGTTAGATATTGTAGTCAATTAAAACATGCTGATTAGTAGAATATAGTTGATCTAAGATCGAGACTCCAGATTTCAAAGTTTGGAGCTTTGAATATCTGAATTATTTCAGGCGATTCCGGATTTTTCTGAATTTTGTTTTCATTATTGAAGTCTTCCAGGAGACGAATTATTAATTTGAATTTTCAGAACTTCGTTTCAATGAATTCTTCTCGATTATCATCGATGTGACTCTCATATTGTTATCACTATGAAACAACAATTTGCATGTCCGTGAAAACCGAAAGGTATACCGTGTAATAGAGATACATGAGAGGACACAAATTGCTGTGAAAATAAAGAAAAGATTTGGAGAAAATGGAAATATCCTTAATATTACCAGCTACAGAGGAGTGCACACGTTTTTAACAACCAATAAATAATTAATTCTTGATTATTGCTCGAAATACAACAAAAATAATCTCAATCCTCAACAAACACCTCAAAATCTAAAGCAGAAGAGTCAGTCCGAAAAAAAACAGTTTGATAATTAAAAAAAAACTATTTAAAAAAGTGCCAATAAGAATTGATAAAGATGGTATGTTTGACTTATTACGTTCAGAGGTTCAAGTAAACTTATAACTACCATGCTACTTACTTCCTCGTCGCGGATATCTTTCAGTGTGTAGGAGACCACTGTGATGCCCATATTGATGAGATCGCTACTTGCAACCTCGAAGACTTCTTTGCTGAACTTCTTACGATCTTTGTAAATCTCCTCGACTGTCATGCTCCCCATTATGGCGCGCTGATGCCCCTCGAGTGTTACGAGAGCAATATCGTGAATTTCGTGCTCATCCTTACCGAGGAATTGCTCGCATGCCGTTGACAGCATCTCCTCATTTTGCCCTTGAATTTTTACCTGAAGACCATTCATTTTTGATTTCTCCCTTCGTATCACATTTGTGTAATCATTGTGAGCAATTATTTTATACAGCGTTAACATTTTTCATCGGACGTTTTTGCGTCTCAATGGAAACATTGTAATCGCTAACATTCAAGTGTCTAATTTTTTTGTGTCAACTGTTATGTGGACATATTGGAGCTAGCTATCCTCTAATAATCTCAATCTTACTCTGCACATTTTGAGCTAAAATGAACTTGATAGTTTAAAAAATGACGACACCGGAGGAAATCGACAAAATAATTTGACATGGATTTAAAAAAATAATATCTTAGAAACTAGGAGCGATAGAGCGATCCCTATTCTATTCAATTCTCAATTCTCTTACTTGCGCAATTCCGGTAACAGATATCGGCACTCCCTGGCTCGTATAAACAGTGGGGCTCTCAACCTGGAGCGTCATGGTGTTCAGCGAGATCCTGAAATCCAGTGAACAGCATCGATTCTAGGTCTCGCAATTTTAAGAATTTTTTTCTTTGACAGAATGTCCAACATTATATCACAGATTGACGAATAATTAATGCTAAAAATCATAATCCCTTACTTTTGTACCTGCTGGACAATCGGCCAGACAAACACCCGTCCTCCAGGTACCAGGAGTGGTTTCCCATAGCAGCAGCCTGAAAATAATAACCACAAAAGCTCCAGAATAATAGATTCCAAAGCAGTAACAATCCAAATGGATCAACTGCGTGACCCTAATTGACGACCTCCACCTAATCGAGCATATGATTTCGTCTGTCAATAAATTCCCACTGTCAACGTATCAGCTCGAGGTTAATTATCTCACAGCATAATTTCGGATAAATTGATAATAATTGTTATTTCGTCCCTGGGGCCCGATAAACCGCGATTCTAACCTCACTGACTCATGTGATTATAATCCTCGCCTTCGGCTCGGATTATAAAGCCACATTCGTCAGATAATACTTTCATCGCCTGGTGACATAATGTACTAATTGTTTACCTGATACGACAAGAGCTTCATTGGGGCCACAAGTCACGAATCCGCAAGTGTTCATTATTTTAGATGAATGCTCTCGCTTCACAGCACTCGATGATGACTCAATTGTATTTGTTTATGAGTTAATTTGTCAAATTTATTCGTGGGTCTTATGTCCACTACCGCAGTCGGAAGATTATGGATTGGGTGTGTATGGTTTTCAGAGAATTTTTGAGAATAGTTTGAGTAAATCGTTGACGTTTTTGGGAGTGGAGTACTACAGTGTGACCAAGTGTGACTATTTTGCTGCTAATGACACGTTATTATTGTGATTGTTGGTGACGTCAGGCGTCCACTACCGCCAATGCGACGCCAATATAGGGCTCGGGCGTGCGTCGAGGGCGGTACGTTTGACTGATTGGCAGATTTAGCTCACAGTGGATGATACCCGGCGTTGACCGAAACTCCTACTGAAAGTTGAGTTGAGAGAACCTGTCGTTTCCCCACCCCTTAACAGATAGTAAACAATATCGATTAGTTGAATAAACACAACTCTTCACTCTCACCGAAAGTTTATTTTGTAATAACAATGTCAATTACTTGGAGGCTTCCAAAACGTTTGAAAATATTATTTCAAGGCTCTATCCTTCCGTTGGGGTGATACTAATTCTGGCTTGGGGTTGGCCCATTCCTGAGATCTGAGCCTCTGCTTTGGTCTATCCTCTTTCTAATATTCTGTTACGCAATTCCGAAGCTTCACGAGTAATATGTAGTGCGTAAGTTATAATAAAATTGGGGAAATTCCAGATTCTCGTTAGACGATGATTTTTCTCATAGAAGAGTAGATGTCGCCATCTCTTCACTCAATTGGAAACCATGATCCATCTCGAGAGATACCACTACCATCAGATTGATCTCTAGCCTACCGACACTTTTTGCCCAACGGCAGAGGTATGGACACATATGTGATTATGTATAAAGTACCGTCGACTTAAATTCGCGTACCGCCTGGACTAGCATCCCATGTATTTTGTTCATGAACTTCATTAGCCAAGTGTACAAATGTTTGCTGGTACAGTTTGACTTGTGTACTAGTACAGTCTTTCCACCTGAATTTTCTCAAGTCTATATGTGGAGTACACAGCCGAGCATATGTACAGTCGTGGAAGTATGAACGGGGCCCCCCTGGCGTACGCATCTCATCCCAACGGATTGGTTCTCCGCCGGCGTCAGGACCAATAGTTCCTCTCGATAGCCTCCCCCACCTCCGTCCTCCTCGCCCAAATGGATAAAGAATCCTGCTCCCGGTGTTAAGAGCAGTTCGTCCCCTCGATTGAATTAATTTGATAAAAAAAGCGTTCTAACGTCGTGCATTGAGTGACTCCGAGTCGCCCCAGAACTGTCAACATCGGTGATATTCGTCGTCTGCTCCGGGCGTTATTCCCCAGTAATTCCGAAAACCGTGGCACCCCCAGCTAAAACAAGTAGACCAACAAATTGTGAGTGAAGCAATCGGTGTGACAGTGAGGCGGAAAAGAAGGACAGTCCACGGACGACAGTCAAAGCGCATATTGGGGCAGAACGGGTGTCAGACATAACGGGCTGCCTCTGGCGACGAAACACCAGAGGGAGAGGGAAAGAAAGGCACAGTTGCTGTAATGGCCGCCGTGTCATGAAATGAAGGTACCCAGCCAGTGTTGCGGTCCCATAATGGAGGATAACTCCAGTTCAGTATCGCAAAATCATAACGGGCCATTGTCGTCCGGTGCTAATGTATCAATTGGCAACGATAAACATCAGAATAGTGATAATGCGAGTGGTAATGGTGCCAAAGATCAGAAACCACAGTACTCGATGCCTGGTATTCTTCACTTTATTCAACACGAGTGGGCCCGCTTTGAGCTTGACAGATCACAGTGGGAGCTCGACAGAGCGGAGTTTCAGGTATTTAATTATTGTGCGATGTGCTGGGGTTGAACTGGCATTTCAAAGGGTGAGATATGTGCAGTTGAAGTGTTTGTAGAGCGAGGGAGACGGGTTATTGGCGATTGATCAGAGGGATTTTTTGACATTGGATTATTGATACTGGGAATTGTCTACCGGGTGTCAATTTTCCAGTTGTTCAGCGCTAGGATTTGTGCAGAAATTGTTATTGTTTTTTTTTTAATTTATTCGGGGGTTAATTGAGTCACTCATTTGCTGTTTCAGTAAGGGGGGTTGGGGTTGAGCAGATTTCAGTTCTACGGTTGATGGAGATCATTAAATGGGGAAAACATTAAGATGAGAGACTCAGAAGAATTGAGGGATAAAAATACTCCGAATTTTTTCAATAAGGACAATAGGACACTTTAATTGTTGATTCAAAGATGAACAAATAGTCATTTGATAAGTAATATTTAGCTTCATCCAAAGGTGTCGTTGCTTTATTTGATAATAATAATAATAATGATTAGTGTTAATCAATTGTGTCAAAATATACATCATAAAGAGGTCTGTCAAGATCGGGAGTATTGTTGAAATACGACAGGAAAGATTCCAAGTTCAAGATAAATTCCTTATCAAATGACAGAAAAAATTAATCATTCACATATACAGTTCTTTCTATTAAGGGGTTTCAATTCCTTATTCGATGATTGATACTGGGAATTCTCTATGTAGTGTCAGTCTTTCATTACTCGGGATTTTTAGGAGTACTCTCATTTATTGAGTTTAATTGTCGGGTAGTTCATAGTCGACCAAGAGTTTTTATCCCTCGACTTAATAATTATAATATCAAAGTGGTCAACATGTTTCTCCTCATTAATTTTTTTCAATTTATCTTCTATCTTTAATTAATGCTCTTATTTGTAATATTTAATTCTCGAGGTACTTGTGATTATTGCTATCACGATTTTAATGTGAAATGCTCGTAAATCTGGAAATAAAAAATTGCGATGTTGATAAGATCTGTGCACACTCGAGTGAAACTGATCCTTTCAACGTGGTATTATTTTCCACATTGTTGAGATGTATCATTAGAACAATATAGATCTGGTAATGGGGGAGATTAGATCGGAAGTATATTATTTATTTATATCTGCGATTTTCTAAGTGGTAATGAAGATTAAGGGGACTTCAGGGAAGGGGGGGGAGGTGAGCATCTCACCGGAGCGTCACGATAATTGTAATTTTTTTATTTCTTTGCATTATCATTGGCTACAATAGCGTTTCTCCAGGATAAGAGAAATGCTCAGGAAAAATCAAAGGATGATTTAACGAGACGAATTAAAATTTCTATGGCTAAGCATTCTTGCCTTGGAATCATTTGATTTTAAGACATAAACATTTCGTCACATCAGAATGTGATGGTTAATTTCATTTACTGATTTTTCATTTCAGTATTTGGTAATTATTATTAATTTTCTTCGCAGGTGTTCAGGGCTATATAAAAATTCTCAATCCAATAATCGATATATTTTTCCAATAAGAAGTTCATTATTTTCAAGTCGAGAGTGGCGGAATTTTCCATTGAATTATATTAAAATTCAATCGTTTATTTATTTTATTTGATCGAAACAGACGAAGTAAATTTTTTTACCCATTAAAATTTATGATGAATAATTATTACATTTGCTTTAACTAAGGATTTTCAGTTCTTTACTTGATTATTTTGATGAATCGTTGATTAACGTTTAAAACATTGAAGAAAATCTGTCTTTTCAATTATTATAGGCTAGAATAGCTTTCCTCCAGGGTGAAAGAAAGGCTCAGGAAAATTTGAAGAATGATCTAGTGAGACGAATTAAAATGCTTGAGTACGCTCTTAAGCAGGAGAGGTAAGAATTATTAATGGATTTTGTCTGGGCTTTGCTTGTCTAGTTCTCTAAAATGTTTTTTTTTTGTGATAGGGCCAAGTATCATATACTCAAGTATGGATCAGACTTGGTAATACAGGATGATGGAAAGCCACCACTTTATGAGGAGTCTAGTACTGGTGATAATTCGGAGGGCGGTGGTGGAGATGGGGAGGCGCCTTTCTCGTCCGTTAGTAATATCACGTGGAGCCAGGGGCGACGGTTATTAAGAGAGTAAGATTGCGGTTTAAAATGTTTTATTAACTCGTCAGTGCTGGAGTGATTGTGTTTGATGGTTCTACTAATTTCATCCCGGAGGTAAATGTCAGACGAGTCAACCGCAAAGGGTCATATCGAAATAATCAGCGTGTGAATATCGGAAGAAAATTAAGTGATATTTTTTCTTCGTACAAATACCCAGGGACTAGACATTCTTCTTTTTGTTGAACAATTCTCCGGTGTTTGGAATTATTTGAACATTGAGAGAACTCTATTTGATTTAAATATTAAGAAATTACATTCTTCTATTGATTTTTTGACAATTCAAAGAGTTTCTCCTTATTTGTTGATGAGAAATTATTCAAGGGAATGAGAAAAATGTGGCAAGATGTGATTTTAATGACATTAATTAGTGACATTAGAAAATCTATTTCAAGCCGAAGACATTCTGGTTCGTGGTTTATTGCCTTAACGAAGAAGATTCTTTGGCATTCTCTCATAAATAATCAAATGAAAATGTCAATCTCCACATGTTGTAAGTGAGGAAATTTTCTCCAGCACTAACGAGTTTAAGAAGAAAGTCATGAATCGTGAGTTTAATAATGTAATCATGTTCCCAGCTATTTGCAAGAAATTGGTTACACCGACACAATAATTGATGTGAGATCAAACCGAGTGAGATCATTACTTGGATTAAACAACAATACAGACTCCGATGACATGAATACACCGGCATTGAATGGTAACGAACCAACGAAAAAGCGTTGTATGCCCCGCCAGAGGTCAGGGAGAGCAAAAAAGGAGTATCTTCGTAGTACAGTGAGTGTACTGGTCCAGCGACTCAATTCCAATCATTATCTCGGAGTGATGAATCCCCCCCAATGAACTAAAAACATTGAAATACTTTTGCTCTGTCAAACGCCAATGATTGAGACTCTTTCCCGATTGAAAATGGCTCACTGGAGTCAATGACTAGAGGCAATGAGTCGTAAACTCGTACACCTATTTTGGCGACATTTACTTTTTCATTTTTCTTTTCGCCTTTCTCTTTTTTTCCCTCCTCGTTTCCTGCGAATACGGTATTTCATTCGATCTTGAGTATTTGTTAGCCGAAACGAAAACCTATTCTCTTTCAGAAAAAATTATATAAATTTTATTCCATCAAAAAATCGTTAAAAACTTTTTCAGTTTTTTTAATTTTTGCGAGCCCAGTGGTAGAGCTCGAGGAAATGTCTCGATTTGTATTTAATCAACTGTTTTATTGCTCCCAGAAATCATCCCACACCTAGACTACTCAATTCACTCTTTCTCGTTTCAATATTTACAGTTGAATTATTTGTTTCACTTTCTTAATATAATACAAATCTCTCTAGCCGACTTCTCTCACCGATGCAATGATCCTTGACACTGAGGCATCTGTCATGGCGAATTTTGAATTTCTGGCTCACACCGATATCGACATGGAGGAGGAAGAGGCCGAAGTGGAGGACGAATTGTACGATACCGATGCTGAGCCAAAACAAAATAAGGTATTTATCATACTAGGCTATATCAATCAATCCGAGAACTTGAATATTTTGAAGAGAAGAAAAATTGAAATAAACAATAACACCACAAAATAATTACTTTGAAATTCTTGGAAGGCACTCTTAAGGTGTCGTAAACTTTGTGAAAACTTTGCTGATACTCTAATGACATTTTCAGGCGTCCATAATGCTGGGTGAGGATGTTGATGCTGAGGCCGAGGAAGTTTTGAACGAACTGAATCTGCTCACGGAAACTGAAGACTCACACATTATTCATCCCCACGCTATTCCCAAATACACGGGTGAGAGACTCTTGTCGAAACTTTTTGAAGGACAGCCACTAGAGTAAGGATTTTTTTTTTTTCGCAGATACAATGCGTGTGGAGCGAGACCCTCAACGCCCGGGGGAGGAGAGTGATTCAGCATTAGGTCTGGGAGAACTAGCCCAATTAACTGTTAACAATGATGCTGATGTGACATACGATGTAAATATCACACGCTTCCATGACTTAATCCATTTCAACCTAATCACTTTTTTAATAAATAGAGTGAACTCTTGATTCATAAATACAACATATTATTTTATCAAGAGTTTCTATTCATTCATTTGACGATAATGATAATTATTTGTCATTGCAAATTGTATGGAAATTCAAGAATTAGAATGAAATATATTTAGAGTAATAAATTGAAATGGAATATTGACAGATGGCGGCTACAAAAGAAACATATAGAAAGACGTGGAACGCGAAGTACACCCTGCGCTCTCACTTCGACTGCGTGAGAGCCCTCGTCTTCCATCCAACGGAGCCAGTCCTGATAACAGCATCGGATGATCACACACTCAAGCTCTGGAATCTGCAGAAGACAGTGCCAGCGAAAAAGTCAGCGTCACTGGACGTCGAGCCCCTCTATACGTTCAGATCCCATACAGGGCCAGTTTTGTGTTTAGGAATGTGCAGCACTGGCAGTCGTTGTTACTCAGGTGGTCTTGACGGAATGATACACTGCTGGTCAGTGCCAGCTGGTAATATCGATCCATATGACTCGTATGAGCCCGGTGTACTCAGTCAATCATTGACTGGACATACCGATGCTGTGTGGGGACTCAGTATGTTCCATCCAAGGTCACAATTGTTGTCAGCCAGTGCTGATGGGACTGTTAAATTGTGGAATCTACAGAACAAAGTTCCTTTGCTCAATTCATACGCTTCTGAATTAGGTAGTTAATATTTATTATAACTGTTGGTTTATTAACTTTCTTTGTTCACATTTCAGTTAATCAATTTAAGGATGCAAATATTCTTTAATCATTTGATTATAAAGATATCGTCATTAGTTTAACCATTTTTCATTCTCCATTTTTAAAAATCATTGTTGTCGTTTAATACGATCAAAGAATAATTAAAAATATAATATAATTAGATTTTTGGTGATTTTTTACTATATATACGCTCAAGATTTAAAAGATCCTCGCAACGAGAGTAGAATTATAACTGAAATTGTTTTAGCAGATGGAACTCCCACCTCAGTCGACTTCATCAGAGACGAGCCGCACAAGATAGTGGTGGCTTACGATGGAGCTTGCGTTGTATTCGACGCTGAGACAGGCTCAGTAGTAGCGAGACTCGAGGGTAGTGGAACACGAGGTGTTAATCGTGTCGTAGCTCATCCAATTCAGCCTCTGATAATAGCAGCGCACGAGGATCGTCACATAAGATTTTACGATCATCGTTCGGCGACACTCGCTCACGCCATGGTGGCACACTTGGACGCAGTAACTAGTCTCGCTGTAGATCCCCACGGTCTTTATCTGCTCTCAGGCAGTGAGTATCCATGTTGGTTGTACCTTATTAGAATGTTAACAATTTTTGGCTGAAATTTTCAGTAGAGTTTTGAATATTTTTAGTAGATTATATAGTATAATTTTCAATTTTATGATTCTCTCCCACAGACTCCATTCAAATCCGCCCATCTGGAATTTACCAATCAACTCGGCATTATTTATTTTGTTCAATTGTAGACAATTTCAGCGAAATATCAAAGCATTTTTCCACTGGAGATTTGTATCTTTATGGGGGAATTGATGGAATTAATAAATTCTAATTAAATTATTCCCTAATAATTGGTAGAAAGAAATTAGGTAAACATGTCATTAAATTTTCAATTAATTGGAAATTCAATGAGATTTGGTGCTGAATATTGAAGTTTTCATTTGACAATGCACTTTATATATGTTCCTTCGCACATAGGAATTACCATTCCATTCATTTCTCTAATCTCCATTCAATTTTTTTTACCAACTCCCAAGGTCACGACTGCAGTATAAGATTATGGAATATGGACAACAAGACTTGCGTACAGGAAATAACAGCCCACCGCAAGAAATTCGATGAGAGTATTCTCGATGTTGCGTTCCATCCCTCGTTACCCTTCATCGCCAGTGCTGGAGCTGATGCACTTGCTAAGGTATTCGTGTGAGTGATATAAATTCCAATAACGAAGCCCAAGGAGCGTTACGAATTCAACAGATTCATAAAATTCACAAACTGACGCATATGACACTTTTAATAGAAAAAAAAACGGATCATGTGAAGCGGTTTTTGTACTCATGTTCATTTTTTTCTTCATCATTTTTTTTTTTAGATAGTTTTACTTGTATGTACTATACACTTCCAGGAACCTTTTCTATAGAATGAGTTTATTGAGTCCATTTTCCCTCATCTCCCCATTAATAAATAGTTGAGAAGAAGATGCGAATTAAATAAAAACAAAAAAAAAACAAAAATGGAAGAAATGTAATTGTATTTAAGTATGGTCAGACAAAGCAGCATATTCAAATACTCATATTATTATAGTGAGACGGATGAGAAAGGCAGGTAAAAGAATTTTAATGAAACATTAGGGAGAATTTAAAAATTATCTTGTATTATTACAGAAAGAAGATAAATCGAATGAATTTTCATTCAAGTGCAAATGCTATTTGTTGATATAATCGTCACTAAGTAGACGTATTAATCTGTCGGCAGAGTGAAACAGCTGATCGACACTGTAGTATATTATCTAATATAGTGATGATACCTCCCTCCCCCTGCCCCCTTTTCATTGATAAGATCATCATAAAGGCCCGTTTTTTCTTCCTCAACGAAATTTCTCCGACTTTTCCCGGCTCAAATATTTCTTACACGATTTTTTCCACGCCCTTTTTTCTTCCATTTCCTGCCATTCTCGCAATTTATTATATTTACAATTAAACAATCCTATTCACTAGTCGCTTTTCCTTAATAATAATCTATTTGGGGGGGAACACTATCCACAAACAAAACCGATTCGTGTCGGATGCTCAACGAAAGATGGACAATTTTTTTCACAATTTTCAAAAAATTTCAGATCCTTAGTCGCGAAATCCGTGGATTATTCCCCTGCCGAGAGAAAAATGAACAAGTTGTCGAACAAGTCCTATTTGGAATAACAAAATCGTTGGTTGAAAATTTCCAAAAAGGAAGAAAATGGAAAACGAATGTTTTTCGGTGAAAAAGAAGTTGTGGAAATGTCGAATAACGAAGAGGTAGTGCTATAAATAATTTTTTTTGTATGCACAAGGAGTGTAAATTTTGTAGAACTCCTGAATGGATTTCTGCGACCGAGAATTTCTATTTCGATATATTATTAATCATTTCGGCCGAAACAAATCTTTTTTGACCATTTTCACTCAACATTTTTGACAAGAGAAGTATTTTATTCCGTTAACCGATAAATTTTATATCCATTAATATTATATATTAGAGGAAATTTAAATTATTGAACCATTTTTTTCTTCCCCGCAAAGAAAATTATTTGCAAGAAGTGGCAGGAAATGCAGAAGAAAATCCGGGTTAGGAGCTTGAGGAAAAATATTGCGAAAAGACAGTGACAAAAAATGGCACGAAGATTATTTGCGGAGGAAAAAAATGTCGGCGAAGAAAAGTCGTGGAATCGTCATAAAAATGTTTAAAGTGGTATATAACAGAAATAAAATCGAGAAAAGGTAAAGTGAAAATATTATGACGAAGTCAACCCTCCTGAGGAGAATTGGAGAGTCCAGGGAAGCACACTGCCGCGGTAGCATAATATTTATCCTTATGTTAATTATTTATTACCGAGTATCACAGTTACTGTTGCACAGCTACTGGGGATTAAATTAAAAAACAAAACATGAGGAATCACGATTAAATAAACATTCAATGACGAAAATTCACAGATGAAACCAACAATGAACCCGCTAAAAACGAATGCAGGAGAAAAAAAAAGAATAAAAAATATATATAAACGCTATTAGTCTCCCATTACACCATTTTTGTGCTGCCTCTCTGCATTATACTGAGGTCCAGCGTTATGGTAATTACAATGATTAATTGATAATAATAAATAGTAAGATAATTATTAAAGAAAAAAATGGAAAAAAAAAATAAGACAAAAAAATATTACTTAGAAGTAAATCATAATTAAGAAATAATAATTAATAACAATAAATTATAACTGTGTGTTTCACTGTAATATATTGTATTTAAAAATAGAAAAAAAACAAACTCGTGTAACTTACTCATAATGCTAATTGTTTTTTCTTCTGTTTTAATGCGCTCTCTTTATCTCCTGCTCATACACTAGGTGGGTTTCATCGAATAGCTTCGATTGAATTCACAAATTTGCATGAGTTTTATGCTTTATCCTAATTTGCACAATAAATTATCCATGAGAATTATGATTGTATACGTTGATAAAATACATGAAGATGTTGATTTTTTTTGTATTTCGGGGGCTTTTTCTTGGCTGTGAGAATTGAGGAGGTGGATATCTGAGGGGTGGGTAATTACTTTCATTTGAAAATGGACATTGAAAAAGTTTTACATCGTTCAATTCAAAGTTCTTAGGTGAACTGTTAAAGGAAAGTTATTGTCATGAAAATGTCAGCCATCAACAAGCGAACAGAAAAATGGTCAGATAATGTCGTAAAATGTATTTCTTTTTTTATTCAAAGATACATTCCGTTGACAAGATAATCCGCATCGTGGGCGTAAGGGCCATGGCCCCGGCGCCCGCGTTTTCTCACAACCCTCAGTCTACATCCAATCAGAGCGGCCATTATCGCAGTGACAGTTAATCCAAGTGCTAGTGATATAACTGCACCCCTTGGTCTAAGTACTTCTTCACTGTCTCTGTGATTGCTTTGTTTGAGATGCTCAGCCACAAAATGATGCACTTTTGTTTCCTCCGTGCGATGCTTCTCTTGCTTTGGGTGTGATATATCATCCTTCACTGACCCCGCGTCTTTCTTCACTGCCTGTTGCCTCTCAACTGCCACTTCAGGCTCGACCTTCTTGGGAAGCGAAGGGTGAATGCTCTTCTGAGTCTCCAATTCTTTCTTTATACTTGGATTCGATTTCATCGGAGTATCTAGTGTTGGAAGAGGCTGAAAAATAATTTTAGATTTTAGAACAATCTAGCCAATTTATCCGAAAGCTCTTGAATTGAATTGAATTTTTATCAAGTTTTACTAGTTTTTAAACGATCCTATTGAAAATTCTCCAGCTTATCCACAGGCATTTGTTTTAAATGAAAATATTTTACAGAAAGAGTCAATGGAATTTTTGATGATTTTTTTCCTCGTAAAAGAGACGAACAAAATTGGAAACAGTTTTTTATAAAGTAAAGAGTATCAAATGAGGCCACTGAATTCTGCAATAGAATCGTTCAGAGGCTGATTGTATCTGTCTGAGTATCTGTCTAAATGTAATAACAAATATTTTACTGGAAGAGTGGGGCGAGGTGCAGGTGCACTGTTGACCTGCTCCTGTGGAACTGGATGTTCTAGTTTCTGAACTGGTGGAGATTGCGTTGGCACTATCTGGATTTTTGGTTCAATGGGGACCATTTGAGGTGGCACTTGCTGCCAGCCTGTGTGACTCTGGACTTGGTAGTAGGACTCGTACGGTCTCTCGGGCTCGACATACCCAGCTCTATCGAAATACAGAATTTCTCATATAATTATGTTTTATTACGATTACCTTTTAAATTTCTCCGAGACTAGGTCAATAAAAAAAGCGTATTGTTCTCCATAATTTTTTTCTCGCATTAAAAAACGCAAGAAAAAAAATTAAATTCGCCTTCGGCTCGAATTATAAAACCCCGTTCCTCAGGGGACGATACTGCCCTCGTCGAGACGAAGACAAAGGCGGGCGGCATTTATATTTGACATTGATTTTATACTCCATAAAAACTTTGATTATTTAATTATTTAATTAATTCTACTCAATTAAACTCACCCTTCAACATTCTCTGGAACCATACCGGGCCGTTTGTGATTAAAAATGTGTGGTTGCTCTGGAAAATAATGTCGCTATTTAAATTAACCGCATTGCCCCCACTGATTTCTCCCTTTATCATTAATAAACAATCCTCCCAGAGGATGTTTTTCTCTCGGAAAATCACTGATGGCGTTTTGTAAATGTGTACAAAGTTTCATGACTCTAATTGTATTTCTTCCATGGGTTCTGCAATTTTGTTCTGATTTCCATAAAATAACAGGCTAAATGACATTAATAATAACAGGCTAAATGACATAAAAACATAAATAACAAATTAAGCATACTCTCGAGTCTGAAACTTTGCACACGTCCTTCCCATCATTTAAATAATACGTACAAAAAGAAAAAAAAGTTGCCAAATAAATCGTTACTAGCTCCTTTAGTCTTACGTATTTAGTCTTACAAAAAATCTTACGTTCACGCTCGTAATGCGAGACGTCGCCTTTTCCCCGCATACCATTAATCGCGTAATTATCTTTATTCTGCTCATAAATCTGTCTGTACTCCCAGCCCCCGATGTATCCCTGCCCTCCGTAATTGCCCTGAGGTCCAATGCCTCCCTGAGGAGGATAAGGAAGCCCCTGCTGCGGCAACATCTGACGAGCCATCGGTAGCTGCCAAGTTTTGGGCCCTCCAACGGGCCCTTCGTAAAACGTCTGCAAATTTTTGCGATGCTGAACACCCTCCGGATACTTGCCCAGCTCCGGAGGGGGTGGCAACATCGGCGGAATAACGGGAGGCGGAGGAGTTGACTTCTCCGGTGGACAGCCCAACTCGGCAGCCTCGTCCGAGCCATCCGTGCACTGGGGTATGCCGTCGCAGACGTTGTAGATGGCTATACAATCCCCGGATGTTCGACATTCGTATTGATTTCTGCTGCATCCAGTCTTCGCCGGGGGTGGAGTTGTGTGGATCACCGGTTTAGGGGTCTCCGTGACGATGACAGGGGTCTCCGTGTAAATGTACTCGACGGGCACTTGCGGAACTAACTTTCTCAGGGACTTCAATTCGTGCTCCTGCTGGGATCTACCCGTTTGCTCCATGTACGGGGAATTTCTGTAGCTCAGATTTGTTAATACTGCGCTTGTGTAATTTGCGTGACTCGTAAATTTGCATTTGAAATCGTGGGGAGGTCCACAGTGAAATAAATAACAGCTTCCACGTTTCTAGAAAATAGCATAGCAAAGTTTTTGTTTTACAAGTGTGGATAAAACATATGGAAAGCGATGCACGCGATCATTTTTTGCGGGTCTATCTGATAACAAGTACATTTGAACATTTCTCCCAAAATAAATATTGTTCAACAGAAAATAACAAAAATGTGTTTCAATTTTTTTATCCCACTTGTCTATCTATAATTATCAAAATCAAATATTGTTAATTGAGTAGTTTATTTGATCGGCTGGAAATCTCGAGACTTCCAATAATGTATTTTCTCTAGATGTTTCTTACCGATCAAATTATCGGAAATTTTTTTATCGTTGTCCATGCACTATGAATATTCCTTGAGAATTAATTCGAGTCAGTTTATGACACAATTTCCACTTGTCTCATTATGCTAATGGACTTTTTACCACTTACTTTTTCTTCGAAGATAAATACGTCGCAATCATTCGTTTGACAGCACAGTCTCAGGCAATTCTGCCTATCATCAACTTCGGCCTCCATGATATACTTGGCACCGAGGGCCAAGGAATCCTGCGTTCTAATAATTTTATCCTTGTGCACGTCAAAACTGTCGATGCACATTTGTAGACCACCTGGTGGTAATTTATCATTTTGCTTGAATATATTTTCACTGTTTACACAATTAAATATTATTATGAATTCAATGATAAGGCGCAGAATGTTGTGAAGCATTGCTGAAGACAATTTGTTGAGCTACGTAGAAGCATTATGTACTGCGCAAGCCTGGGGCAGTCTGGAGGATCAATAATCATGGGCAGATGCATTACGTTCGCATTTGAACACTCGGAATTATTTCTTAACCACATGAGGAGGCCTGTGTCACATGTCTCGATGATCATCTGTTTCAAGTTCTCTATGAATCGATTTTCAATTATGTTATTACATTGACATCAAGCCCAGAAGACAGAAGTATTGCTTCGTTCAAGAATTCCACGGAGAAGTCCTCAATTCATTCACGATTTTTTTGTCCGCGATCTTTTATTCATTTCATTTTCCTTGATACGCAAGAAATCGAATTTCCAGAGCGATGGAATGACGTAATTTAAGGAGGTTTAAAAAATAAGGCACTCATTAAAATTGAGCAATTTCATAATTTATTAACGCTCCGTCTATGGATCCAGGCATGATCCTCTTGAAGATAAAAAAAACTAACATTTTATTGTCAAACTTATTCGCTAATACGAAATTATAATATCTAAATTAAAACCGGATAGATCTCATAGCTATGGAAGAATCGCAGTTTGGCATTATAGATCGATGAGATGATAGTTCAACCACACACTTTCAATTTTCTCAGATCCTCACAAAATTTTCACAACTCGATGACGGTCAATAATTTAATAATTCATGGCAATGCTGATAATTAACATGAATTGTATATATATGTACATATACATAATTCTTTATAATTGTTGCCTTTAGTAACAGTGGGAAAAATCATGTAAACGTCCTCAATCTCATTGCGTCCTAAAAAAGTGGAAAAATTTCCGTACTTTTTTGGTTTTTTATGCATCTCAAACTAATGAACTATTTGATTATTTAAATCAATATTGAGGATCAAACATTTCGAGTCCCAGATAATTAAAAAAATATTCCCAATGCGAAGCAAATAGTTGTTCAGTTTTACAAAAGGAGAATCTTTTGTCCGTGTGATTTCCCCATTAACAATCCTGATCGTTTTTGGTCCCTCTCGTCAAAGGCATTTCACAGATCGTTCATGTTCATTTGAATTCTTACAATAAGTATACTATAACAAACGTCACTTGTTTTCACGTCAATCAACTAGTTTATAATACATAATTAGATAAACACGATTATCTAAGAGTAGCACTCGGGGCACATCTAGTCATGGATAAAAAACCACTTGAATAAACTCATCACGACGGAGTTTGCGGTTCAGTTCAATTGAAAGTCATTATTTTCTTACGTCATTTGGCCTGTAAGTATCAAGTGAATTATGAAAAATTCAGTTATTCCATCGTAATGAATTGCCTCAGACAATATCAATGTGACATAGCACAGCCATCTGCTTTTATGGTCCGGATACATTTCCCCTGAGTAATCTTACAACATTAAGGACATTTGGGCAAGAAGGAAATGTCAATTATCCAGCAGAAAATCCGTTGCTGAACAAAATATCGTTTCCCTAGGGATTCAAAATACCGACAATTTTAGGGAGTATCACCGGTTAAAAATTATTCTTGAAGCGAGTCAAATTAAGTTGTATTTGTAAAAAAATTAATTGTAAATTAATCGAGCTTCCTAGCAGCCTGAAACTTTGCAGACTCATTGTCCATTATTTAAAAAAAATACCTAGACAAAAAACAGCAGTTTTTTTTCAATCCTCCCACCTCGCCCAATTAATTATCCTTAAGTTCAACATATCGTTATTTTCCTCTCGCATCCCAGCGATGAATGGCTGCCATACGGACTCTATTATTTTTTTGCTAATAAATTATCATGAATTTGTTAAATCTAATCGATTGCCTGACTGTTAATACCTAGTATTAACATTTTCAGGTGAACGCTGATGGTATGTTATGTCCATTCATCATGCCGTTGCTCTTATTATATTTTTGTTTTACGCAATTCTCGTAAACATTGAGTGTACAGAATTGCAGAGGTAGAGTATAAAAGGCCAAGAGAGCACTTGTCAATGAAGCTTTTGCCCACATTTCACCCGTAAATTTCATGAAATTCTATTCTTCACATGTACTGTCAATATTACGCTAAGTGTATCGACTAATTCAACGAGTATGTGATATTACACGTAGTTTTATTTAACTAAATAAGATGATGTTGAGCATGATCTTGATGTTTCAATGGTTTCGACTCCATCGAACATATTTTTCGTAAAATTTAATAAAAAATTCAAGCGAATTGGCTAGACAATCCTATTGGAATGGTCAATACGCAATATTCTGTAGAAAAAGTTGATGGAATTGCATTTTTTAATAATAATTCTATTTTTTAATTTCAAAGCTGTTTTTCCGGAATTTTTCTCATGAAAGGAAAAAAATAATCGGCTGGAAAAATATTTACCAGAGAAATTTCTTCTCGACAATTGTTCATTAGTTCTTAAAAAGTGATTCAATTCGGTTTTGAATTGTATTTTTTTTAGATCTCAAAAATAATTGCTCTTTTTCCAGTCATTGTGTTAATTTTTGAACCGCCCATATATTGCGTAATTGGACTGCTCACCCTAGAGGGAATATTTTACTCATACTGATCACGCATCGATCATTGGCACAGCATCCTCGGCGTTGTGATTGAGCAGAATGTACGACTCCTTGACCACCATTACCCGATTCTGCCCATTGACAATAAATGTAGATCCTCTCCTTATGGTTCTCTTTCCAAGTTCAATTGCTTCGTGCGTCGGTATAACATTGGTATATGTTTTAACAAGTACCGTTGTTATAACAACGATACCGACTAGAATGAGACCGTATGTTATACAAGGCACTGCAGCATCAGCGAATGTCGTTGAGAGGTACACCCATCTTCTTATTGAGGGGGTCAATTCGTCTATACCCTCCTCAAGCCACATTATTGGAAATACTATGTCGGGGAAGTTGGCGACGGCGCTGATGGCTGGCTGATTTTCTACCTTCAGATTAAGTTGCACACGCACTTTACCTTCTACGGGCACACCAAGTTTCTGGGGAAATTTATTTAACAAAGTCATTGATTATATTTGAGATCGAAAGATTGAATAAAAAGATTTAACAAATTCGTTAAACAATTCTGCTGCAATTGAACATTGCTCACCGGTTGAATTTTAAAATAAGTCTCATGGAGTTCAGGCACTGGCATCAGTCCCTCCACGGCATCCAACAACTGAGGATCTGCTTTGTAGAAATGTGGGAATGACAAATAGACAGGTGCACCTGAAAAAAAATTACAATTTTTCCAGTGAAACGCATTTTTAATGAATGTTTAATAGTCAATATGAGAAGGATAAACACAAGTAATGCACGAACTTACTGTACTGGCATGGGCTTATGTCCTGTAGTCCCTTTGGCGGACAGCTCTTGGGATCATCGGGACAAAAGCACTCGTTGTCTGGTGTTTTAGCACTAGGCGGGTCGAAGACATCGTCAGTGGGAGTGTAGAGATCAGCACTTATACCGGCCTTTTCTACTGGCCCTCTGTACTGCATGGGTAGAACGCGACAGAGGTCTTTGTCGTAGACGTGAACTACGTCTCTTCCGGTGCTGTCTCGAGGTGGAAAGAAGGAGCCTAAGCAAGCGTGGAAAGAAAAATGGGATTGAGAATTAGACAAACAGAAGAATTTTAAGAAAATTTGTGTATCCGACACAGCTTAAGGTTTGTCTTTAAAATTTTTAAAATAAGGCTCCAGACAAATTCGGAATAAATTGAAATTTCATTTTCAAACGTGTAAAAGTAATTTTCCACGATATATATTCATCAAGTGCCCTAATTGCTGCAGGATTTCATTAGTTATTTACCTTCTGATGCGCTTATTGAATTGCACGGCTCGTCTGACCAAAACGGGAGCCGATCGAGCCCATTCAGACGATTTATTAGCCCAAATTCCTTCATATCTGTGTGACCGGTGAAGATTGTTGATACTTCATTGAGGGTACCATTTCTCTGTGTATCAAAAATCATAAACAACATTTTTATTTAGTGATTATTCATTTTTTCTTTCAGCCGCTAGAAATTCCCACAGGATATTTCTGAATCTGACAAAACGCTATCTAAAAATTGAATCCTACTTAATTATTTATTGAATCATTTTTATTAACAATTTTATAAGAAAGTATAAATTTATACCAATTCAATTAAAGATTCTCCTACAATATCGCGAGAGCTTTGAAATTATCGGATATTGCAAAAAAAAATCTTTCAAATTTGCCAAGTTTTTTTAATGGAATTTTGCCGCCCGTGTCGTTAGTAAAATTTCTTCGATGTGATAGACTCGAGAGTATAAACCAGCATTTTGCTAACATTTAGAGTACCGTTGCTCATCGTGTCATAGCAGTACAGTAAATGTAAATGCCTTAGGCCGCATTTCGATCTGATCTACTTTTCCGTTCTACTAATTATTGATTGAACGTGACAAATAAAGTACGAATTCGCTTCAATCCTGATATTTATCTGGATATAAATTGGATATCAAGGATCATCTTAAAATGACACAAGTTGAAAAATATTTATCGAAAATTTAATTAAAAAAATAATGGATAGCCTCGATCGATAATTTACACTCAATAAAATAATCGTCAGTGAAAACTCAATGCATGTTTAATTATCTCCGGAAGATGAATGGAAAATGATTTTTTGTTAGTCATAATTAGAAGTAATTTTTTTTATCAACAATGTAATACCAGCAATATCTACGAAAAACTTACCCCAAGTAGAAGACCCATTTGACTCATTGGCCGTCGCGCCTTCGGGAAAAACCTGTGAGCCAAAGTGACCAAAGGGTCGTCATAACCGAAGACCAACTCTTGCGCTGTCACCGGAACAAAAGGCTTCTGATTCATTCCACTTATAAACATAGATAAACCCATATTAATGACAGAATGCAAACTTCTGCTCTGCGTTGTCAATGTCTGTAAAAACAACAGCGTCAATTAATAATTCAGTGGACAATAAAATTGCGCAATAAAAATCCTACAAACTCACCAAAAGTGGTATGTTTGGTACTAAAACACGTAGATCGCCGTCTTTAGACAGTTCCGGGACGAAATTTAATATTTTTTTATGCTGATACGAAACTGTTCCATTGTTGTGGAATACTATATTCACCTTCTCCATGTCCTCCCTACAATTAAACAGACACAGCACGAATTGAATTATATATTATCATGTATTATCATATTTTCGTAATAGAGTACAACTGGCGAAACTCTTTCCACGTCAGGAATTGTGAAAACGACAGCATTTTAACGACTCGGAGAAATGTATTATCGATTGACAATCAATGTCACAACACAAATAATTCATATGCAACAACTCGACGTGCTTCATTCATCAGTTCACCTAAAGAAAAAGACGTGTTTACAACAAAATTAAAATTACCACGATTTAATGCGTAATTTGTCCTCATGAATGCGATTATTAAGGTCCAAATAGCCTCCAAGCCGCTTAAAATTAGATACTTCTTATAATGTTTATAACATTGGGTATTTTCTCATATTGACACTTCAATTAAAAAATCTAATTTTGCAATTTTCACTGATCCCAGAGACTTTTAACTGAACTAGTCGTCTTCCCGAGGAAAAATTCCACGACAAATGGTATTAATTTTCTTTTACGAAAACGCCAAAAAAAATTTTCTTGAGGTGAGCCTTTCTTTAACGAAACTTCACGGTATTGCTGCTGAAATTAAGGAAGTATTTAGCCATGATTACCTTGAACTTTACCAGGGCATTAAATTATTGCGTGTAACGTCTTATTCAATGAATTTAATAATAATCCAACAATCTTGTTAGTGCTATAATCAAAATTATTTAGCGGACCTAGGCTCAAGAGTGATTACAACGTTAATCTTCTTGTTAAGTGAATGTTCTAATGCTAGTGAAGATTGCGATCAACAGAGAGGAGTCCTTGAGTAACTCCGCGGGGTAGGCGAGTCGACTTGTTTACAATCCACTCTTTTCACTTTAGTTGTAGTAATAATAATAATATAATAGAATAATAATAAATTCAATTGACTCATTATCAGTTGAAAAATGCGATTAAATGTGAGATAATCTGGTACTGTAAATAACCATTAAAAATGTCGAAAAATAAACGCTTTTCAATATTCATTAGTCAGAGTAATAGTCATTGTAATTTATGACGTCATTGGGCTCTTTCTTCCACCAGTAAACGCTCATTGGGCTGTCGGCGAACAAGTACTTGGCGACCTAGAGGAAGGTCAGCTTTCTCGGCTGCTGGTGCATGCGCCGAGCATAACGGATTCGTCAAGTAATTGTTTGTTATGAGTCGAAAATGATGCCGCAGAGTCGTTGGGAGTTATTATTACCAGAATAATTCCATTAGCAATACTAAATTGTCTTTTTTACGCGATTTCATTTTGATTTATTTGGTAATAATGTGTTGGTCTTTTCGAAAAAGTACTTTCACAGAATGACCATTGAAAAATTATGCTAAAGATGACAATGTTTATTTTTCAAGTCCACTATAAAAATCATAAATGGAATTAAAGGATTTAATTTAAAAATATCCTATCACTTAATGTTATTCTATGAATAAAATAATAAAATATAATGAAATACAGATTCAAACTCCTTCAGATTCCTCGGCAATTAATAAATTTTAATTATTATTTATTGACTCATCATCATCCCCCCATTTTTCTATTTTTCTAAAGTTGGCAAATTGTTATAAAAACGTAGAAAAAAAATCGACAAAGCTGGATTTACAGCAATGAAACTTGGCGAGCCAATGGTAAGAAAAAATATTGCATTTATTTTTATTAATCTCGTGATTAATTAATGAGAAATATAAAAAAAAATGTTGGCGCGAAATAATGATTTTTTAGTCGATCCAACATTGAATAGTCGTCTCGATGATATTCATTCTCTCCATTCTCTCCCGACTTAATTCTATTCATCTACGGCCGTCTATTCATTGAGGACTTCCACGTTAAGCCTGAGTATCCTTAAAAATTCTGAGGGTCGTCGAACGTGTGACTTTTCAATAGTAACCGAAATATTCATCAGACAAGGACGCGTCACATCTTGTCAACGAGCGTGCAGAAGGTCAGGATATTTCACTCTCAGTTTCAAGGATGTTATCTTCTCGGAATTAATATTTCAAGGATCAAAATCTGCCGAAAATAGAGACGATTGTTGCATAATTTTTGGATGACGATTCCGGAAGGAATACTTGACTGGTTTTTTGCTCTCGATGAAAAAAAAAATGTTCATCTGGAGCTGGGCTAAAAACTCGTCTGATGAGGTATAAATAATGAGATGAGTCCTTGGAAATTCCCAGGATGTGGCCACGTGGCACTTGAGTCGCCCGATAAAACGATAAATCTCCCAAAAAATAAAAAAAATGTTCATCTTTCTTTTTACTGTGGCAAGTCTGCATCCTCCGCGGAACCTCTCACTGAATTCTCACGTCTTCGCGAAGGTGATGCTCACAATGTCCAACCAATTTTCAACTCCCAAAGTCAGACTATTTTTCCTCGTATCCCGCAAGACAATATCTACATTACGATATTTAACCTTTCATTATTGGAATAATGAAATGGGGAGGACATTTAACATTTAAATGAGACTGAAAAAATCGTGGGGAGCCAGCAGAAGATAAGATTGAACCGGCGGCCTTCGGAATGAGGTAATATCCAGTTTTTTTTCGCTGATTTTTACGTAAAGACCATTCGGCTCAGTGAAATTTTAATGACAAAGACTCCTCAAATACTCCTCAAAGTTGGGTTATCGCGTTAAATTTTCTATTCGCCCACTAAGGAATTACTCAATATCCATTATTTCAAATTTTTGTAAAAAATGAAAGAATTTAAACGAATGATAATTTATTAATTTGTGATTGTTTAATGAAATAATAAAAGACCACTTGACGTCCCAATTCTACATGAAACGGTTTCTAATTCATTAAATTTATTTCAAGGAATGTAATAACAAATTAGGAGCCAGGAAATTTAATCAACGAAGAGAAAAAAAAATGCTCAATAGAAGAAAAATCAGACGCATCAGAAAAAATAAAAAAACTCGCGGAGACTTCCCAAATGGTTGAGAAATGCGCCATACAAACGTCCATAAAACTCCATCGAATACATTTATAGCTCTTCAACAAATGATCCTTGAGTGCAAGCAGCTGTGATATGTCGTATTGAATCATAGGCCGTTATTACGTGTAACCGATGTAATACAACCTCCACCTAAAGATGTAAGAGTTCTCGTAATACCTCATTTATACGTATACTCAGTCTGGAAATGTGAATTCAATACTCCGCCGGTTCATAGTGTACAACTCTTGCCACGTGCACTTCCGTAGAAAGCGAATTATTAGCATTACCGATTTGAATGAAAGACATACGTGGCTATTGTGTGTCACAATACGTTCATTGCAAGTGGAATATTCACGACTGTTCAGACAGTTTGGAATGCTGAACTTTGATTAACTCTTCTCCGGAGTTTCAAAACTTTATCTGCATGGAATCTGCTGTGTGGAATTTTATAAAAATTTATTTGAATGTTTTTCGCGTTAATCTCTTTTTTAACAAAACAAAAAAGAGAGAGAATCGACTTTTGTTCGCGAAATTGAATGAAAGAAAGCAATTCCTGTAATTAAAATCAAGTAATTGGAGCCTGTAAAAAAATAATTTCTCTTATAACTTCAACTCAAAGAAATTTACGATCTCCGATTGCACAAGTGATACATATCCCAGTTGTAAAAAATAAAAAAATTGTTAAAAATTTTCACTGTCACTTTGCATTTGTGGCTTTTTCCATTTTTACGCTCACGTCCTCCGTTATCAAATGAAGAAATTTGTTAAAATTTCACAAATAATTCCAGACTAAGAGAAAAAATATTTAGTTAAATCTCCATTGACCCCGCCAAAGTAATAAAAAATTAATTGACGGGTTATTCCGTAATTGATTAGTGGAGCGCATTTAATTATCCACTTCTGTTTTGCAACGTGTCCTCTAGAGTAATAACTCAATCTCTAAAATCCCATCATAACAAAATTCGCAATCTCTGATTGACCGAGTGATAGCCGCAGCGGAAATGAGAGAGTCAAAAGTTGTTGAAAAAATTCTCTCACGTAGAGAAAGTCCCTTAACAAATAAATAAATAAAAAAAACTTTCCCGTTTATCACGTGTCATTCACCTAAAATGTACCTCGCGATTAAATCCCTAAATATAATCTCTCAATCTCGCTCACGAAATTAATTAATTCTCATTTTTCTCATATTCGTCAACTACGAAAAATTCGCATTTCTTGTTTCCGCGTCTGACGACACTCGCCTGGACCCACTTTCTTATAACTCGGTATAGTAATGGACATTACGTCACATAACCAGCGTACTCCAACATCAGGTTTATATGCCTCAACACAGCGAATGTATTTTCAAACTAAAAGTCATTGAAATAAATCGAAAACTATTTTTAGATTTATATAAAACAATTTTGCTGTTGCGAAAAAAAAATTGTCAGACGGCTAATAAATTCTTTAAATAACGGCTAGTCAAAAAAAAATGGTAAACTCTTAATTCGTAATAATGAATTATGAATTATTACATTATCATTATGAATCCATATTAAATTGTTTATAAACGATCAAATACTCTATTTGATTTCATTATCCGGTGAAAGCAGGAAAAAAATTAAATACCTCATCTTTCAATTTAAACAGATGAGTATAATAAAAATATAATTTTCATTAAATTCGGTATCTAAAAACAATGAAAAATGAATGATTAAAAATGAGGGAAACGAGTGTATTTTCGCCTAAAACTAATTCAAATTGAAAAATCATTTTAAAGATGAGCCAAAATTATCTATTGCGATGATGATTGCGAATTGAATGAACAACTGCCGGATAATATAAAACAATGAGCTTAACGTGTGGCAGATGCAGTTGATTGTAATTCACTGACACAAATTTAAACGTCGAGATGGAAAGTGATTGAAACGGAGATTGTAGGTGCATGTGCACTTAACCCTGCGTAACCCAGTGATATTGCACAACACGCGTCTCAGCAGGTCATGGTGTCAGTGCTGTTTGTACACTTAACTCCCCATAAATCGATCAATGTTGCAATTAATATCGTGAAAATTGCGACAATGTAATTATTCATCCCTGACTCTTAACAATTCAGGCTGAACTCGGCACATTCTGATTTTACTCGGGCGATATGAAAATGAAGGTATCGAAGTGGGTAGAATACGGAAGAGAAGCACTAGCACGCGATCATCATTGCCATATGAGATAGTCACTCGGTTATTCAAGAAATTATTCTCCCCGTGTATTTTTCTTATTTTCTTGCTTTACTCACCGGAAAAGGCTGAATTACATGTAACCGAGTTTGATTGTTTTATACTTCGTATTTTCATCCACTGTTACGTATCTATAGAACTGGGGAAATATTGTGGGCTCGTTTTTTTTTATTTTCAATTACCTTCGTTGAATTTTATTTGATCGGAGATGAAAGTGCAGGGATGATTGCAGGGCGTTACCTCGGGAACGCGGCTGGCATTTATGATGGAACTCTCACTGAAAAGTCGATTTGTACGAGCACTATCACTCGTTGACTATTTATATCGTTAATTTTTTTTGGTAATTGGAGAATTGAAATCTGACTAATAAGACAAGCACGAATTTTGACGGAACGCGTTTCTTCAATTAAAAATTTTATTTGACGCCAGCTTTGACAAAATAGAGGAATTTCTCAGTTTATTTATTTATTAAAAGTCAACAGCATTAACTTTGCAGATTGGAATTCTTTTTTTTCGGTACTAGATTAGTTATTCTGCAATAAAAATCGTTTTAACAATTGTTGAATAAATATCAATTCAGGTACAGCTAGGAATAACTACTTATGCGCGTTATATTGAGTTCCCGCTGCGAATGCAATTCTAAGAATTTAGTACATAGGGGAGGATCACCTTGGCCAATATCACTTTGAGATTGTTATCATTATGTATGAGCACGGGATACCGTAACTATCGGATATATGACACCGCAATGCACGTAAGGTCAATTCGTCTTGATATTCGCAAGGAGAACAAAGAAGATTTACTTGATGCAAAAAAACATTATCTACTATTTTAAAATAATGTCAATAATAAATTGTAAAATCGTCTAACAAAAATTTTTTAAATTATTCGACAGCATTGAAAAGAATGCCCCAATTTTCAGCGAAAGAATAATTTATTATAACATTTCAAATTTCCAAAAATTGGGGAAAAAAAAAATCTTTGTTAAAAATAATTGGGAAAAAAAAAATCTTTGTTAAAAATAATTTCTTCTCCCAGTGCATAAACCGCAGAATAGAATTCGGACAGCTAGAATAGTGGATGTAATGATCAGTGAAAAACCAGACGACAAAAAAATCACCTTGACATTACTGCGAGTGGGAACGAGGAAAAAATGACTTCCAAAAATTCAATTCGTCATTGCGTGCACAAGGATAAAATTCAGAGCTTAATCAGCAGAGGTGATCGTCCTGAGTGGGAATAAAAAACGCGGCCGACCCATTAAACTACATCAGACGTCGGCTGAATTTTTACCGAGCGATTGACACTGGGCACTCTTTTTTTTTTCAAGAGACTTGAATCGCTCGTGCCGTTTTGCTTTCCACTGAGTACAATCGAGTCAACAAATTTCATGATATTAATTCTTGCTCAAGTGCACTTTTACTTGTACGCAATGAGTCAGAATTTTTTTTTCCCCCTCAATGTGAGATATTTATGAAGCATTCGTATTCAGTATCACCAAGGTGTACATAAATTTCAGTTATTACTGCCGCTCCGGCCGCTGGAGCTTTATTGGATACTTCTCATTTGAGATGTCCTAGATGATGACATTAGGAATTCTCGATGGGTAGGGAGATTTTCAATCCATTGAAAGTGAAGTAATTATTCTATTTCCGTCGATTGCGAACAAATTTGTGGATTTAAATTGTGGACAAATTGACCATTATTGTCTCTAATTACCAGATATTTAAATTATTTGACGACTCCGTCAGTTGTAATTTTTTAAAATGCAATTAAAAAAAACATTGAAGCAGTAACTGCCACTGGATCGTCAAATTTTCAAATTTGCATTCAATTTATAATTAAATCGTACCTCCACTCAATTATCAAATTCACGTGAATTACCGTAAAAAATTGCGCCATATTGAAACAAAAAATCCAAGAGTATTTTCTTACGCATTGAAAGTGGAGAATAATTTAAAATTAGTCACAGTTGAATAACACGAATCCTTTCATCAATTACGAAGAAATATCCATTAATAAACAGTAGATAAATTCATCCCGATTTTCCTAACGAATAGACCGCTTGAATAGAATTTATTTTCATCCGTAATTGTCCTGTCATATTTCATCTTCACTGCAACGCTGACATGCAGAGTAACCCTGGGAATCCTTCACAAAAGTATCCGTCACTATAATGGCTATAATATCATGGAATCGTGGAAAGAGTAATTTCGATGTTTGCCTCGAGAGCAGACACGTACGGTCTTTTCAATTCAACGACTTTCAGCATAATACGATCCTTGATAGAATGGCCTCGTTCAATCGTGAGGAAGCGGTATTCATCTGTAGCTCATTTGAGAGAAAAAAAAAATCTATGATATTTTTTTAAACATTTTATATGCACCCTGAGCAAATAGCTGTATCGACTATAAATTCAACTCGCCGAGAAAATAAATCGCCATTATACATGCCCAGAATGTGCTGCGTCATTTGCAATAGTTAGGGGGAGATTTATAATCCGTGCGGTAGTGAGTGCATTACACGCGATATATTAATTCATTTTGTTTGTACTCCTGACGCCTGTACCATTGCAATTGTACTGTAGAAATCGACCTTAATTGACGGGGTGTTTCCGCGTTGCGGAATCACATGATGATACACCGGATCTAACTACTTCAGAGGAGATTCAGATGTTAGCTCGTGCTAATGGTAAATCTCTCATTTTTAGGGGGTAATAAGTACTACTGCTGGTGAAAACGATTTCTTTAACGGCTATGATATTAATTTCCAGCTTTCGTACGGGAAAAATTAATTTCTACGCCGGTAATCCCAGATTCGTCAATTCTGTAGCGAAGTGGGAAAAAGTGTACTTTTCCTCTCTTTATAAAACCTGGATTAGCTCAGTAGGGAGTGGCTCTAGGAGATACTGTCACAAAATCTTTTTTGTAGCTGATCAATTTTGCGACTAAAAAATATTTTTCATAATTTCTCCTAAAGCTGTTATTTACTAAGATAATGGGGGTTTTGAAAAAGTATGTAAAATGCACTTATGTCGTTTTATCACTTCGCTACAGAATTTGACTTTTGCAATATAAATAACGTAAAAATTATAATCATTTCCAAACAATACAAGTTACAAAAAATAGGTGACCAGACTAGGGTTTGGAATTTTTTAATTTTTTGGGAAAGCTAATGGAACTTTTGGTCAAATGTTTCATGAAATGTAGTGGGAACGCGAAAATTTTTGGATGTAATTTAGAGTTCCATTTTGTTTTCTAATTTCCTTGTGTTTATGTCCTCATCGATTAATTATAAAGCCTCACAGAGTGGGGGTAAAAATGGTTGTACTCACTTATAAACAAAAGGGCCGACTTCTTGGAGTTTGGGTTTCTCGTGGAAGTTCAAAAAATTATCAACATTCGTTACATTGAATATGTAAACTTTGGTGAGTCTGACTACTCCCGGCTTCTGCCAGTACTGAAACGACAGTGATCCATTCCATAACCTTAATTGCTGAAAAATAATCAATAAAAGATCATTGTTAAAGCGTCTGACATCTCATTAATCACTTGGAAAATGATTTCTCGCAAGTGATTACAGAAAATGAGGTAATTTTTGTGAAATGTTTGTAATGCAACTCGCAAATGTTGAAGGATTGAATTATGATGGTCATAATGAAGCATTAAAATGTAACGTGAAAGCTATTCCTCTCACAGTGTAGAAATAGCAAAAGTCTAAACTCCTTTCACAATTATGATTTGTGCATAAATATTAAACTTGGAAAGAAAAAATTAATTTCCATTTGAGTCTCGAGTCGTCAAATGGGAATCTGTGAAAGCGTCAATTGATGATTTTAAAAAATCTCAGAATAATTTGTTTTAGCGTTACAAATGAGTAACTGCAGTGAATTGGAATAAAACTACTTACTCTTAAAATAACGTAGTCGACCCAGGGAATACTGGTGAGAATAATACCAATGGCGAGTGCCAGAATACCAAACAAAATAGCCGCTATCCTACCTGAAAAGGGAGATCATTAATTATTTATACAATTGTAAATCCGTAATTAGGGCAGTTAATGGGTATCGGCATTTCAGTGGGGATATTTTGGGTTTAGTGGAACGCTGCTGACATGGATTGACAGCCTTGGCTTTTAGCGTAGTGTAAGGTCAATGGCCATAAAATACAGTGGCAAGGAATAGAATTGGTGTCATCTGTTGTTGCAATAGGCAATCGACAGCTTGAGAGGTGCAAAAGGTCCTCGTATTCATTGCAATTATTTGTTGTTCGATGCGTGATAAATCATGAAGGGGGTATTGCTGAAAGAACGACGAGAAGTCAATGCTACAGAGAAACAATAATTCTGAAAAAGTTGGAAGAAATTTGAAAAAAACGATCAAATGGAAATAAGTTCAAGTGACTGCCTATTCTAATTAAACAAAATTTAATAAATATATTCGGAAAAAAATTGGGGATCATTTCAAAGCCAAAAATACATTTTTTAAGGTACTCCTGAATATCTTCAGAGACCATCGATATTTATTTTTAGGTATCTAAAAATTCTATCACAGCGGCACCTTTTTAACTCTATTATTTAATGAAATTAGATTGAATTGAAAAAAATTCTATTGTTTTTCACTCATTGTTTTTCTGCATTGGGACACGTAGGCTTTTCCAATACAGGAAGGGAATCCTCATGAGAGAATTCCCCGGAAAATTACCTTCAGACACATGATCACCCTCGGTGATTTTCGCCGAGACGTGCGGGTACGAAAACAGAAAAACCAGAAGAACAAAATGATAATGTACCGCTATCCCGCAGACCAGCGCATATTTTCGTAATGGAAGGTTGGACATTTTCTCATCAAAAGATATTGCGCATCCCTTTGATTGCCATCCACGCATACTACTCATTTTCTTTGCTGCGTATTTACTCTGTTCGTGTACGAATTTATTGTTGGTATTGCTGTTGTTTCGCGAGATGAACGGGTTCATTGGGTTTTTACCGGCTTGAGGGAGAGAATTATATTCGAACTTTGGAATAACAAGTTTTTTACCTGGCCAATCGAGAAGCAATGAACTTGAGGACGAGCTGAGGCAGAGTGATTCCCGGTATTCCCCCACCGTTATTTAACATAATCGATTAATAAATTTGATGAAATATTTTTAATCTGAGAAGCTGCTGTTTCTATCGGGATCCTTCCGAGATAATTCCCTACAATTTCCGTACCAATTGTACAAATATCAAAGAATTAAGGGATAATTCAACCGCTCAGTCCATGCAATTGTCACATAATCAATAATGAGGTCTAGTTGGTTCAAAGAGTTTTAAATTACTTAATAAATATCAACAAATGATTCAATTCGGGTAATTAACTAGCCCTTTACAGTAAAATCAATGGATCGATTTCTTCAATGGAAAAACGTCGAATGAGTTCGAGGAAATCAATTTCGGCGTAATCTTCATAGAAGGAAAGTTGAATTGGAAAACTGAAGTTACGAGAAAGTCGACCGTGTCTAAGTCGGTAGCATCCGCGGAAATTAATGGACATTATCAAGATTGAGTCTCATGGTTTTTGCTATTGAGCCCTCGGGTGGTTAACGACTGTCACGAGGATCAGTGGGTCATGTGAATATGACTCCCAAGTTTATATGAATATTCTATCGTGACGATAATAAATTAATCATGGAAGATGGAAGTCGGTCATATTTTATAATGTTTTAGGAATTAACATCCGCATCTCCCGTGCATGAGCTCAATGAGATGTTGGTAATGATGTTGCTAATGATTTTCTGAGAAGTTTATTATGTAGGGGAAAAACAAATTATAGGGAAGATCAAGTCAATATTGATAGAGTTTAGAGATTCGGTGGGATCTTTTTATTTATCGCCTGGGATTACTTCTCGATCTGAAATAAAAATTTATGAAATCTGATTGTTAATGGAATTTTTGGCATTCACTGTCACCCGACGGTTATTGTAAACAAATCAAATATCTAAAGTAGTTAAATTTTTTTACACCCCATGTAAAGAGAATTAATTCCAATCTTTTATTTATCAATTTTTATTAAGAAATTAAACATCAATAAAGACAAGAGAGAAGAAAAATTTGAGAAGAAAAATTAATTAAAAATTATGTAAGAAATGGAACAAAAAGAAAATATTTCTCAATCACTTGAGATTCTTCATTGTCCATAAAAAGAATTCCGAAATACAATTTTGCAAAATAATTTCTCCAATAGTTTTTAACTAATCATCAGTAGTTGAAAGGACTGATGAATGTCAATAATTTCCGGCGAAATTCATCAACTGAAATAATAAAACGAGAGAATCTTCGCGAAGGAGGTGACGCACTCGATGAAAAAAAAAGGCTTTAAATTATGAGGTAATTCCCAACATTGAAGAAATTTCGAGCTCTTGACCCAAATAATGCCGCATAACATAACACTCACATCCCTTGCGATCGACAATTCAGGCCAATCATATAAATCGCGACCGGTATGACAGTTGCGCAACGAATCTCGGGTGTATTGAGTCGGTGAGTTACACGCATGTAAGACATGAAAAGGACGTTTGGATTCTGCGAGAAAGAGACTATCGACAGTTACAGCAACTGTTATACGCATGGAGTGATTACACACGACAATAATTACGTAATATTGTGTCGTGATATCTCCTTTCGCGAGAGAGAAACACTTGTGGGTATTGCCATTGGCAAATCACCTCGGATTTGTCCATTTCTTAATCCAGCAAATGGGCAAAAAAGAAATAAAGCAAATAATAAAGAATTAATTTCTTGTGAATGACGAAAATAATCGGGAGAAAAAAAGTGGAGGAGCAAGGTTGGATTTGGGGGAGACAAGTGTTTCACTTTTTTACTGGAGACTGAATGACTCGGCTGGAGGAGAATGGCATGTTTACATATCCGTGAAAGGAGTAGAGAGAGAGAGAGGGAGAGAAGGAGAGTCTAGTGGGTTTAGGTGTACCGGGGAATGAATGGAGAGGTCCAGAGAGCGATAAGAAGCTATGCAATATGAGACAAGTAACTCGGGCACCAGGACAACAGCAATAATAGGCTCGTAAAAAATGCGGCATTCTCTAGCAGATTTCTCGTCTCGTAACATTGACCCTACGGGGCCTTACTCAGGCTAATCGAACCTGGGATTCCACTGGGACAATTTATTATTTATGAAATTTAAACACTGATGGGGAAATTTATTAATGAAAGCCTCGTCACTTTTTTTCCAGTGCTAAAAATATTTTATCGAAGTTCTGAGTATTTCTTTTTGTTCATCCTCTTTTATGCAAATAAAAAGCTCCAACAAAGAATACTAAGCCATTTATATTTTTTTGTCACTGCTGCTACATTCAGCTCGTGCCGAAAAGTGCCTTTTCGATCACTTGTGATCGAAAAGAACTTTTCAATCACTTGTGATTGAA
>JAPYZN010001408.1:0-16723 GCA_030522865.1 Psyttalia lounsburyi | reverse complement strand
CTCGGCCTGATGAGTGAGAGATGATGAGTGAGAGAGATGAGAGGCGCAATAGGCAAAATGGTTACTTGGCCGATACGCTCCCGCGTATCTCGATACATAACAATAACAACCTCGCCTTCGACAGGATTAAATTTCAATGATGCGTGATTGCTATTCGTTGAAGGTCTTCGGCCGTCAATTACGCAAGAGCGTTTGGATCCCACTATTATTGATAAAATGATAACATAAGAAAAAAAACATGGGGAGAGTTTATATAATTCAGCGTGGGCAAGAGAAATGGTCTCAATCGATTAATGATTAGCTATTTTTAACCGGAAAATTGTGAAATTATGAGCTTAATGAGGGGCTTCAGCAGACGTTCTCGATGATTAATTGTGGTAGTTTGGGTCGTTCAAACGTGGTAGTTATTCTGTGTTTACGGGGATAAGTTCATGTGTCAACAAGACATTTGTCGTGGGAAATTACGCGGAGAGATAAAAATGATGAAAAATGTAGTATATAAATTACCCTTATGCAGATGGTAAACATTTTTGGTAAAGTTTTGTTGATAAACTTCTTTTTAATATTGAGAAGAGCGACATTGAATGATATTTGACAACAAAACATCATCAAATTTAAAATTCACCCGATTATTTCCTCCAATTGAATTTAAAAAAATCGAAATGCAGGATTTGTATTTGACGTTTTTCGGTGGAGTTTTCGGTCGAGACTAAAATTATCCCGATAAATTTAATTTTCAAGAATTAATGCCAATCAATCTTTATTTATTCTTCGACAGATATTTTCCAGATAATATCGGCTCTACGTATGAATATTTAGCATTAAATCTCGTTAATGTTCAATGAATAAAAACAAAAAATAACGGAATGATTGTTTCTGCTTTTTAGAAATTTATCGTGAAATTATTGAACAGAAATTCAGTTTCCATTCATTTTCGCATCCGATTAAATTAATTAATTCATTTAATCATAACAAAGGACCTTTTTTAATTTCGTAGTTGAAATTCATTCGATGAATCATTGATTCCATGCCAGTAAATATATCCAATCGGATACGAGACATAAATTGATCGGTCTCCATCAAAACTATTGTATTAAATTCCACTGAAAAAAACGTCAATTACACTTAAAAAAGTGTCACTTACGTTCAGATTTGTCTGCGTATAGCCTCGTATTATCTGACTCCATCAGATGAAGCCCTCGAACAACTGAATAGAGTTGTCCCCCAGTATAAATATATTTACCTATTAAAATTATTCCCCTCGAAAAAAGCGGGGAGTCGAAAATTTACCACAAATTCATGAAATAAATTCTCCCGGTCATTCTGAGCGCCGTCACACCCCATATCACTCAGCATTTGTCTTCCGAATGTGTATATATATGTAACATTCAAAATATAGGTATCTCTGAGTGCTATCGGCCCTGGTAACAACAATGAGAAATCAGAATGGAGGGAAGCATAAGTGAACTTGAGCCACTTTTTTTCATTTTTCAAAGTGAAAAAGGTGATCTGTCATGCGACCCCCGGTATCAATAAGCCACGGCCAAACTCCGCGTCACGTGGGGGGGGCCGGTGGGAAGGAAAAATGTTGTCAGGAATGAAACTTTAATCATGAGAGAGGGTGGGGCAGAATAATTCCTTTGAATAAATGAGGATATCTTCAATGGTCTCCAGGATATAACTCAGTAGGAAAAATAATTTTTCAAAATTCACGTCAATGGTCTCGATAAAATTTCAAAAGCCCCGTTTTCAACTCTATTTTTGTCGCGCGTTGACAGAAATTCTCGAGGGGCTGCACGGAGAGAAAAATTCAATAAAAATTACGTGTCAGTTCCGTAATCTGCGAGTCAAAACAATATTCCGTAAAGATTGCGGAACAGTGACGTACTTTTTTATAGAACTTTTCGTACTTTTTCCTGGACTTGTTCTGTAAAAAAGTACGGCACTGTTCCGTAATTTTTATGGAATTTTTCTCTCCGTGTGGGGACTTCTCAAGTGATGAGGTCAGGATGACTAAAATCAATTCAGAGTTACATGTGAAATCATAAATTCAATGAAATTGGCGTATATAGTATCGCCCGAAATTTCTACGCAGACAGATTTTTTAATTTTCGGATACTACAGAGGTGGAAAAAAAATAAAATTCAATAATAAGTTGAGTAATAATTCTCTGGGCAGTAGCGCTAAATTTGATTTGAAAGGAAAAAAACATGAAAACATTAAATTTCACGTAAAAATTCAAGAAATTCTAGAATTTTTAATTTGTTGAACAGCGTGAAAGAGAATTTTTCTATCGTTTTTATTTGCCGAAGAAATAAAAATACAGCGTCGAACAACGATTTAATTATTTACTTCCTGCATAAATTGAATTCGATGTCGCTCATCTGGAAATTCAAATTTATATTTCCTCGAGTTTAATGGGCACCCATTGATTCTCAGGTAAGAATGGAATTGAAATGCACCAGCTTCATTGATTGCTCCTTTGTAATATTACAAGAGCTTCGAAATTATCGGATATTTCCCGATCGGTTCGCTGCAGACCAATGAATGCTTCAAGTTTTCCAGGTGAAAAAATTACGAGCAAGACGGTCCAGTGATTTTGTTGGAAAACTTGACAAGCTCGTTTGTTCACATGGAACCGAGAGAAAATCATCCCATTAATTTCGGAACTTGAGAAGTACTCGGGAGTTATTTTTTTCACTCAGATTTCAGCCAAACAGAGCCCAATATTCGAGGGTTCAAACAGTTTTATTTCGAACATTCGCGAACAATTCCCGATAGGCATTCACCCATAGCGTATCAAATATTGCCCTCTTTTGAACACATTTTATGTTTAATTTTCTATGCGACAGATAAACAAAAAAAAACGGTAGCAGCCAAATATTGGTCAAAGTCCGCGGAAAAAAAATAAGCTCTCCAGTGCCACTCGTACGCAAAATCAATTAAATATTTTCCCCAAGCTTGCCTGCCTAGGAACGAGTATGTCACATTTTGTAGACTGAAAATATTAAATGTTGAGCGGAAATTTTTCTGCAAAATTTGACAAAATCGAGCAATCAATTTCACATTTTTAACCTGCAAAATTGGGCACAATTGTTCCTAGGCAACGCAGCTATCGGAAAATATCCGATGATTTTAAGGGTATTACTACCGCAAATAGATTCCTGCTGATATAACATTTCTAACCCTCACCTTAGCGTCGCATTATAAAGTGATTATTCTGCTATCGGCCAACATGTAGAGAAAATGAGGAAAAAATTGTCGAGTAAAAACCGACCAATTTGAGGTTTTATGGAACATTTTCTTCGTGTGTTACCTGAATTTCCAATCTCACAACCTGTCATTTTCCCTCTAAACGCACGAATTTGAGCAAAAATAACAATATTTAACGAAAATTAGAGAAAATTGCTACTATCGTAGTAAAGGCCTTGATCAATCTTGGCGATTAAAAAATCAATCCTCAAAATCATCAATCCCAGGGGGAGAGTTCAAGGTGATTCTACGAATAAAAAGAACAGTGATACATTCTACAGAGGAAAGGCAACCGGAAGCCTGTGCCAACAAACACACCCTCGAATCAAGTAACTCACCCTTCCAATTCCCATTTTTTCCCGACTCTCTGTATTTTCCTCCGTCCGGTCTGATTTTTTTCTTCCTTTCCTTCTACGAAGAGCAAAGAACAGAAATCTCATTCGAGAGCCGCGAGCTTCACTTGGATTTCCATTTTTATTCTCATTGATCTGGTACAATGGAACCACAGTCAAGCTAAAATTTCATGTATTTTTGTCAGGCTTGTTAATTCAAAAGCTGCGAAACTAGTCTCGTGACAGCAGAGGAAGAGTTTCTATTCTCATTCCGGAGAATGGATAACGTAATAAAGATGCAAATGTCGGTGGTTATTGTCGTTAGAAATTTTCATGAAATTCCCTAGGGATGTGTGAGCGGTAGATAAATATGCAGCGAATTGGAAGCAAGATAAAATAGTCATGGGTATCGAACTTAATTAACTTCCCGATAAGGAAGTTATTGTTTTCACCCCGAAAATGAAAACCGCTAATTTCATGAAATGTCGACGTTTCATGACCTGGAGAAGCTCCCCCGATGGTTTTTGGAATGATGTCTGTGTGTGATATTATGTTCTTGTCAATTGTGGAGCCCTGAATTCCTTCATAAGTGCAAAGACATTCTTTTCAAAGAATATCTAGTCTCTCAGTGCAGTAATTGAACATTTGCATCTAGAGACTTTATTGCGAGTGCGCAAAAGCAATCTTATAAATGAAAAATTAATTACTGCTGTTACTAATTCGTATTGGGAGACGATTTTCCGTTTTCGCAGGTTTTAAAGTGCTCAAATAAATGAAGAGAAATGTCTAATTGTAAAATATACCGAGTCGGCACATTGATAAATTTTATAAGTAAATATGGTAATCGATCAGTCAAAAATACCTCAGACTATTCAAACAGATAATTTATACTCTCTTGTAATAAAGACAAATCCCGAAAAAATGAATTTTTGTTTTACTTTATTCTATTCTGAATAAAATAAATTCATTAACAGAAAAGACACAGATTTTGATCCTTCCGCCGCGCTATAATTAAATTTAACAATGAAAATCGTAATTTGTTAACTTGTAAAAACCTCACTCGCCCTATAATTTTCAATCTTTAAAAATAAAATTTGTTTTCCATATTTTGTCTCACCTTTCACAAAGTCGAACATATCGAACTTGAAATTACTTGATTTCTCCTGATAATTATTAAATAAAAAATTTAAGAAATGAAAATTTCATGATAATTGTAATTGTTTATGTACATAAAGGAAGTAATTTCAAAAAATTGCCAGCATATTCTACCTCAAATTTCCAATGCTTGAGACAATTGTTCAAACTGCCGCGAGATTTTAATGACCACTTTATTATGAGTTATTTAAATAAACCCCTTGAAATGATTTGAACAAACTTTGTTCAATTCAAATAAACCATTTTCCCGGGAACGATTAGTATTATGACAATGAATGACAAGCTGGCAAAGTCCGGAGTTAGTTGTACGTCCTCAAGGACGAATAATTGATACAGTTACTGAACCGCGTCTGATTAAATCCCAGCCAGTACTACTGTCGCTGTGTACGCTAGAACCGCGTCGGTGTACCGCAAGGTCGAGATTATGGATTCGATCGATCACTCAGTCGCATAACCCTCAGGCAATCGCATGGCCCTCTAGGTCGCCAAATCGTCTGGGCAGATATCGAGCATTTCATGCCCAATGTTTACGTCCATTTCACACACACAGAGTGAACAGGGTTATACAAACTAATTCTCATGAGTAGAATGTATGCTCAGGGGTGGAATACCTAAGGAAGTTTGTGGTTAAATTCACTCGTGGATTTCAAGTGAATCCCGCACATACTAAGAAATTTATGTAAGTACGGTCATTCGTGGAATTCTGATTGAATGAATTATGAAATTACTTAAATAATAAACAACCTTTACCATTTGGCGAATATTACTGTCTTTTCAGTTTATGTGGGGGTTCAGGATTTCCAAATACGTTTTATTTTTCAGCACATGTGGGTAAAGGGATAATTCGCGCGAAGAGTGAGTTTACACTGGTAGAATTTTCTTGAAAATTAAGGAATAACTTCGGTTAAATTCCAATATTTTTAATTTGTTTTTTATTTAATATTAAATCGGTGAGGAGATCTCGGATTTAAGGTCCGGGTGTCATAGTTCGTAACCTCGACATCCCCGGGACTAATTAGAAGAAAAATAATTATTAAATTATAAGCAAACCTAATTTCCGACTTCCGTGCATGATTTCTGAAAGTCGGAAATTATGTCTGCTCACGATTTGATCAGTATTTCACGTGTAATGAGTGACGGAGATTTCGGGGTGATAAATTATTACACCCGGCCCTTAACTGGAAAATTGAGGACTGTTAGATTTCTTATTGTAGATTATGATTGAAAGTTCAATGATATCTACAATTTTAAGGGACACTCCGACGTTGAAGATCACTTTCAACTGAATTTCCGACGAAGTGAAAATTGAAGGAAATTTTTGTTTGAATTCTCAAAATGCTCCATAATTTTCAGTGTTACGTGAGCCTCAACATTGCCATTTCATTAAATATTCTAAAATTCAACTGATTTTTCAGTAACGAAATACACAGAAATTTCATGAACTCGAATGATTAAAAATTACAAGACTTTTCTAACACTGAACGGTTGCTCGAAAAAATCAGAAGAAATCAAAAAGAGTTGGAGTATCAGTGATAAAATTTTTCCAGGATTTTTACTGTAGATATTGTTATGAAAGGTTTATTCAAGTTCGAAGTTGACTACTTTTTCAACAACTCAGTACTCCACCGTTCTGTAACGCGAGACACTCCATGGAATTTCAGCATAAAAATTGATATACATCATTAAATACAAATATCTCTCCCTGAAAACTCATTTCTTAAGGCTTCGAGAGACTCGAAGGTGAGGTGTTAATTTTTATAGCTTTTTGTTGAGGTTTAAATCAATGTTATTGTGAAAATTGTAAAGGTAAGTTCATAGCATGACTAACGTATTATGGAATATTTCCTGATGGTTTTCTTACGTAACAGCGAGTGGTATAAATTTTGCAGATTTTTGTTCAAAACTAAAGCCAATCCGCCGGAAAACTTGAGAAAAATATTCGATGAAATTTAAAAATCGGAGGACGGCTTACTCAATTTTATGTAAAATTCGTATAAAATCATTTACTGCCGCAGGAAATAATCAATTGATTGTCTCGGGCGCAGGGAAATTATCCAACTGATAATTTCACTGCAGCCAAGGTAAATGTCATATTGCAATGTATCACAAAATTGCGAATATTACACTCTCATTGGCCGACATCAGAATTGAGGAAATTGTCGTTAAAATTTTAAGGACATTACTGCTATAATTTTAGTTAATAAGTACTTCATGGCCTCAAGTACTGAGATCTAATTGGTTCGAGGGAGGCCAGATCCAGCTCCCGAAGATAATCACAAAAATTGCGGACGAATTCTCAAAAATTCCGAATTTTTAAGTCGAAAATGTTTACAACTAAAGAATAAATCCAAAAATTTAGGAATAGATTTTTAAAAAATTAGTGGCATGCGTCTCAACCAGAAACAAATGTTCATTTGTGCTCCAAACTTCTGAAATTGCACATCGAAAAATGTTTGTCAACGATTGTTGTTTGGAACCACCAGGAGACAATTTAACAATCTGCAAGTAATTGGATATACCATCGGCCAATTAAGCTCGTGAACAGACTGCACTTGCATCCTATGTATTTTATTGACGAACTTTAGTGACCAACTGAATACAGGAATAAACACTACATTACAAAAACGAATTGTTATGAGTAAAATGTACACATCGCGGGGAATACATTAACGAAAGTTTCTAGTTGAATTCACTCCTGGATTTCGAATGAATCCCGCACATTCCGGGGAACTTATTCAAATACAGAAACTCATTGAATTCCAATTGAATGAATTATCGAATAACTGAAGTAATCGGCAAACATTCTGCAGTCATTTTTATTCTCAACTAGTGGGAAACGTTTTAGAATTCCAAAAAAATTTAGAAAATTTAGGAAAAAAAATCAATTAAATTATTCGAAAATTGTAATTTTTCTAAACAATGTCTTTTAAGAACATTATTAATCTCTTCTCTTTACTAACTCATTTCCAATGCATTGTTCGTAGTAAAGAAAAAAAGAAAATAATTAAAAATTTTTAATATTTACAAAAGTTTGTAATTTTATAATCCATAAATTTGCGAAATTTTTTCTATGCTATTTAATCTTTTCAGAAATAAGATGAAGACTTTCGAACTTGTGTGATTTTTTAATTGAACATTATATTCAAAATCCAAAAACATAAATTTTTCGAATTTTTACCAAATAATTGAACTACATTTATGAATTATAAAAAATATATAAGAGGTATAAAAGCTTCTCCAAAAACGAGCTAGTCTCTTCAACTCTCAATGACGAGATATTCTGGATGTTCTAAAATTTCCGAGAAAATCTCCCTTATTAAAAACAAAAAATGTGAAAATATTTTCTGCTAAAAGAGAAGGGTAAGAACTCACTTGAATTTTTTACCGAGCATAAATATTAAAAAACGTAATGGTCCAAACTTTTTAAACGAAATAAGCGAACTCAATTTTATACACTTTTTATTGCTTCCCCGATCAAATTATAAAAATATGACTGGCATAAACAATTCTCGAATGTCGAACTATTGTCGACCTCCAAAATTACACAATTTTAATGAACCCTCACTTATTAAAACAATTGAAAGCCAGAACTCGATCCAAAAAAATTGGGTAAAATTACAAAAACATCCTGCAGCGAAAAAAAATCATTCGCGACGTTCAGATCGAAATGAAATGAAAACATCACGACCAGCTAGATTTTATAATTAAAAACATACAGGAACTAATTGACCCAAAATTCAGATAATATAAAAAATGCCCTGAACAACACTAACTTCACCCCCAAACCATTTCAAAATTTCGATAAAACCCTCACTCATCAAAAACTTCCAAAACTCCCGAAAGATTCCACCGAAATTACTCACCCGTACCAGTACGAACAGCCAGAAAAAAAATATGAAAATATCCTCTCCCAGCGAGCGAACCCGCCTCCCTGATTCCCCCAAAAAAAAGTCTGCACCGAAAATAAATGGAATAAACTTCAAATCGATTTAGGTTATGGAATCGGAGAAAACTCCCGCGAACGTGAGAATTCCCGTCTAAAGTGGCTGGAAACTGCGGCAACTCGGCTAAACCAATTGCATGAATAATCGACAGGGAATATGAGAGCGTCCTTACCTTGTCTCCGCTCCTTATTATCGGTTCAGTCACCCGCATGACAACTTCGGGGTATCGACGTTTGCTAATGTTCAACTGGCCCCAAGGACGCGGGTGTTTGTTGTTTTTCGACCCTCATCGGTGCATCTCACCGCTCACATCACTTCAATCGATCCCCGATATTGTCCCTCCTAGTGTCCAAATAAATTCTATCAATTCACTAATGCAACCAATTAATCCCGCTAGACTCAGTTCCGATAAGCCTTAAAAATTCCCCCCAATTACCCCTACCACCCAATCCATCAAATCAAACAATTCTCCAGTCTCCCATTTCACTCCTCTCAATAAATTAATAAATTAAAAAGTTCACGTTAATTGAGCGTTTTACATCACCGGCAAATTTTAATTAATTATTTCCCATCAATTATAACTCGTTTTATCCTATCAATCGGAATTCAAATCACGACCACTTCGTTGAAATGATAATTAAATCCCCTCGAACTTTACGAGGGTGAAAAAAAAAAGTTGATAGCCCCCGATGAAGTACTCAAGTGAGCGCGAGCCGTCTCACTTGAATGCCGCGCGCCAACTGAGGCTCACTTGAGCCGACTGGAGACTCTCCTTGCATTCGATGCTCGAACCGATTGTGTAGGAGCCGTCGGGTCGACGCCACCAGTTATCGGAGAGACCCCTCGCGATCGTTTCCACCCGTAGACTACGAGGGAATACCCTTATCTCTGGCATCTACTCAAAAAAAATTGCTTTATCAATCGTCACGATACAAATTATTGCGTAATTTTGCTCTTATTCATCAGGCGTTCGGTTGAAATTGTGGGGGAGAAGGGGGAATTATTTACACGTTTTGTTCGTCGTTACCACGCACTCGTGATAAAATCTCACCGCCTCTGTTTGTTTTTTAATCGTGCGCTGTTCGGTGGGAATTATTGCTAATGAGAGGGGGACACGCGATCTTAATGATAAATTCATGAGTTTCAATCGTAAAAAAATTGAAGATGAATTGGAGGAATTTTGATTTCTCCCGCATTCATGGGGTGGTAATTTTTTTATTAGTATTAGTCGAATTTTGGGGATTGCCATCGGTGATAAATGATTTTTACAGTTCGGGAGGACTGAATTTGAAGGGAGAAAACAGAAAAGATCGCTTCGCATTTTAATTTAATCCCTTAAGTAATATCAAACCATTTGATATGGGAATTTTTTTTTCATTAGTCCAGGAATAAGTTGAAGAGAGATAAAAATTGGTTTTGGAGAAAATTCTGAACTGTTTGGACCTCTTGAATTTAAACTTATGATTTGTTTTTTTCTATTGGATATATATTTATATATATTTTTTTTCTTTGGATAATGTCAAGACAATTGTATGTCGTTTTGAAATCATTTTTCATTCCACGATATTAACAGAAGTAAATAAATTATTCCGATAATTTTCTGAATAAATAAATGATTTGTTTCTTTTAATAAAATAAAACTGCATTTTGAATGGAATTATTATTTTTTATAAATTCCTCGAAATAAGATTAAATATACATAAAAAGCTTAGAAACAATTTTTCATCTCGTCATTTGGATGGCACTAAAAAAATATTTCATATAATATTTTAACAATTTTCAATCCCTCCGTTCAAATATCCATAAAAATATTTTGCGTAATATGAACCTCTTGAAATTCATCTGAAAAATCTACGAAAATGATTTTAAATTTTCTTATAAACCTGAAAACAATATAAAAAATTTCAATAAAATCAAAAAAAAATCTGCGTATAAATTTGATGACTCTCCGATAAAAAAAAAACACCTATAAAATCTCCTATTCATCACCCACGACAAATTTATTCATACGTTTCCCCCCTAAAACTGTTTTTAAAAAAACTATTTCACCTCAATATATCGACATTTTCCCAATTCTTCAGCTAATCCAATCACCCCCAAAAACCCCAAATAATTCCCAACAGTTTGAACTATCGCGCATGTTATCAGTTCTTACGACTCATGCGCCAAGACCTGCGCATTATTCTCCCGTATCTCTGAAAAAGGGGGGCAAGCAAGTGGCAAAAGAGCGATGGAAAAAAAAACATAGAGCGAGAAAAATACAAAGCGAGTAAAAAAGATAGCATCCCGGGGAAGTACCGTTGGACTTGGGGCGAGATGTGAGGCTGTTTGATTCAATTAAACACATTCCCTCAATTGATCGTCAACAAATTGCATCGTAAATACGTCAACTCAATTATAAATCCAGTGGTTCGAACGAGGAAATAGTCGGACATTGGCGGAGGAAGTGGAAGCAAGGGAAGTGAGGAGTCTGGTGCCCAGCATCCGAGTTGGGGCGGTGTCAGGTTAGGTTCCTCACTGAAGAAGAAGGTAACTATTGTGTCTGTATTTTCGCAATTAATTCAATTATCCACTGTTTCGTTATTGTAATGGAAAATGTCAAGGCTTTTTTCCACCGTTCATATCGGCTTTCGACGCAGCGTAATCGTGATAAATCGCCGGGACAGCTTTATAACACCAGAAAATCGTGAATTTCAGTGATCTAAGTAGTGTCTCGACGCTCGGATGAATAAGCACGTAGTCTCTTGCTAGACTTTGATGGATTGTGTGGCGTCGGGGAGGCGCCATCGAAAGTTATTCCACTCGTTTAGTGTGTGATATCGGTGGACCTCGAATGCCCTTGTGGGCTATAATTTTTATGTCATGGGAGGGACAATATATGCTGAAGAATCGAATGGGGAGGGGAATTACTAATCTTCCAAGTGCACGGAGAGAATAGAATTTTGAATTTTTTTGGGGAACCCTATAGTCCAGGGGGACATCCAAAAACGATGGAATGTATTTTTGAAGAATGAAAACTGTGCAGAACACCCGGACGAAAAATTTGTCGCGATATTGACGACGACAGCTCATTTTGTCGCGTATGTTTACAATTGATATTGAACTACGAGTAATTACTCCACTGGTAGGATTTTTTTACTTTTGAATTGCGAATTTTTTTATGATTCTCAATTTTGAGGCATGTTCTAGCACTTTTTATAGTTCGCACCGAAAAATTTTAATGTCAATTTTGCTTAATTAAACGTAATTTACAGATACAAAACGTAAATTATGGTTGAACTGTTTGAATACGCGTAATTTACAATAAAGGAATATCGACTTTCAACTTACTAGGGCTATTTTTTTTATTTAAAACAATCGTTGGAAATTAGAAACAGATTAACGTAAAAAATTTATGCTAATTTTGAGCATCAAAATTGCTTTAGAAGGCTTAAATATATGTCTCTTCAACGAAATTACAAAAAAAAAAAACTCTTCTGACATTACGTCACCGAATTCAATTCCTCTCCCCCCTCAAAATTATGATTAATTCTTATTATCATTTTTTTTAAGTCAATAAGCAAGATCCAAAATTGTAACAATTTTTATAGGGATAAAAAGTAAAATAAAAATGATTTGTTATTTCAGTCAACAGATCATTATCATGATGATTATCATTAAATATTGAGTCATTATTTCAACCATAAATGGAAAAAATTATTTTAATTCTCTTAATTTTTACTCGGGTTCACAAAAACGGTCGCAATAAAAAAATGACATTGGAGAAAACGAAAAAAAATCCATTTTGACACATTGATTTTTATTAATTTTTACATAAAAATATAAATATAGTTAGCTGATCAATGTAATTAACACAACGATTTTTAGTATTTCAATTCGTTTAACAGATTTCGCTTCATGATTACCATGTACAGCAGAATTCGGCATGATTGCCGGCATAATTTTTCCTGAATTTTTCGGACCGTATGTGAGAGTGGCCTCGAGTGGAGACGGAGAAATGTGGGAGATTAATTGGGAGGAACGCGAACAACGGATACTCCGGAGTATCTCATCGACGTGCTTTGAATACTAACTATAAATCGATATGTAACGCTTGGAGACCGGAAAAGTGCGGAGGACAAATTATCAATTCCCTGGAAAGAGTACGCGAGTTTTTTTTTATCACGAGGAGGTATTAATAGAATCTATACGGAGGACGGGGGATTATACGTTCTATTTCTGAACGTACGCGGGTTTTGTTTGGAGTTGGAGATTTTTCAGGATTTATGGCTGTCGGGGATGGCATCAAGGTATTTACGGCGTGGCGAAGGGGCTCAAAAAATAGTAAAAAATGTGATGATTTTTTAATACAGTTTTTGGTTCTCTCAAAAACCCTGTGCAAAATCCCAGATAATCTAGGGGTGTAGATAAACTGCGGCAATTTTTATTAAAAATCCAGCTTTTGCGTTGAATTAATAAAGACGTCCTTGATTTTTCATAAGCCAATTTTAATAATGAATTTAATTGCGAGATTTTCAGAGCTTTCATGAAATTATCCTCACTTCATATAAAAATAGAGACGTAATTCCCTTAATTCCTTTTATGATGGATTGAAGTGATACCCAGTAACGATATTCCTACATTCTTTCATTCCAAATCTTTTCACCCTAGACAAATTTATACAGGAGTATGCAGTCAATCCGGATAGAGCTTTATCCAAATATCATAAAATTAATCCCATTGTCTCTTCATTTTCTGCAATGTGGAACCGTCAGATTGTATATGTCTGCGACGAAGAATTATTTTCATGAAATAAAATCACTGGAGAAAATAAATTCAAGAGATGTGCGTACAGAACTTCATTTCAATGTAGACCAGGAAAAATTGCCATACAAACTCACTATTTGACAAATTCATTTCAGAGGCTCTAAAATAATAAAAATCATCAATCTTTCTTAATAAAACATTTTTTAATAAAAAACGTTTTTCTTTATCAAAATATTACCAGTGAAATCGAATAAACTACTACAAATTGTTGTATACAAAAATTTAAAAGAAAAATTTAATGGTTTCAGCTGAGCAGTTGAGGTTTTTTCTATTGAAATTATATTCATTGCGATCTCTTAATTTACGGTCGTCAGGGATCGTTACTGCCAGTATTAATTAATTCAAGCTAAACAAATACCATAAGTCACTCAAAATAAAACATTCTCACCGAACGAATGCCTCACAATTTTAATAGAATAAAAAATATTATCAAATTTGTAATTCATAAAAATTTACATAAAAATGGCCAATATTTTTGGTTCTTTAACGAAACATTGAGTATGCAAATCAGGCGGTTAGAATAGGTAATAAGCGCGTAAAAGAGCTTCTGAATTGAAATTTAGTGAATAATAATTTCCACACATACAAAGAACCAAAGCTGGCCCTGTCTTTCAGTTAAGAATAAAAATCGTTGCGTCATAGTAATACACTCGATTATTCGTTACTTATCGAAGGATTGGGAAGCTGATAACCGGTTTCCAACAGCAATAACGCACACTTGATCACTTTGATCGATATAATACTTGAAAATTGCAAACAGTCAATATTTCCTTCGATCACCTTTATCAGAAAAACCAGTGTTATCAATCTCCTCTGTTCTAGTGTAAGCAAACCAAACTGATGACATGATTGCTCAAGGTTACATCCTGCCTAAGGATAAAAATAATCTAGTTTCCAACCCATGAACTTTAAAAATCCCTTGCAACGTCAATGTGATTATTTCCAAAGTAAATTTATTAAAAAATTGCTTTTAGTTAATTCCTTAAAAATTAAATAGAATACCGAATGTTCCCAGTCGTCTCTCAAATTTCTGATGCATAAAAATTTGCATAAAAGTGTTTAATATTTTTATATCTCTCCGAAACATTGGATATGCAAATCTGATTTTCAGAATGGGTAATAAGCGTGCAAAACAACTTCTGACCTCACATTTAGTGGATAACACATTCTACATGTATAAATATTCAAATTCGGTTCTCTCTTCCTGATGAAAATGAAATCAGTTTCACAGAGTCTATTATGTTCATTATTTCCCGAAGGATTGAAAATTGATAACTAGTTTCCAACAGGTACAATAGCCACTTGATCACACTTGAAAATAGCTTCCGAACGGAAATTTAAGTGCTACCAAATTGAACACGCCCAAATATTCAAACGATATGAAATCCACTTTGTCCCACAAAATGCCACGTCAGCAGATTATGTTCTTCATAGTTTTCAATAATTGTATTTTTTATTATGCTCAATCGTATACCCTTTCGGCTTTTTATTTGTTCCCATCCCATCCCCCAATGGCATTCACATTTGGCGAAGGTCGAGGGGAAACCTCACTTCAGAAAACCTGAAAAACCTGCTCAGATACAGTCGTCACTTTAATGAGGCTCCCACTCGACAATAAAACTCTGAAATTAGAGTGTGACAAGTTTCTTCCCCATCTCTCCCATTGCCCAGAGGCAGATATCGAACCCGGTCAATCTCACATTTTTTAGAGTGTCTTTATCACCGAAAATGATTAAATTAAAAGTTCCAAAATAAAGTCTTTAAAACATCTCACGTACGGGTTAAATATAATATTTAATTGCTAGAGGTGGTTCGGTTTCATTGGATACCTGGTTAATCTTCTGATCAATTCCGCGCTCTATCCGCACACCCACTGCCATCAATACTCATTATGTTCATTATTCCCACGAAGATTTGGAGAACTGACAACTGGTGACCAATTGTCCACCAGCAATGATGGATGATGACGAACAGGAAGAGCTGCGCTGTGCCGTCAGTGACGTAGAAATCGAGGAGTACACGGATACGGAAGAGTCACCATACGGCGCTTATCAGCCCATGGACAAGCTGTTCGACACCGATCAACCGTGTTGGCAAAAATTTGGATTTCTGACGACACTCGTTATCCTCGTTGCGTCGATCACAATGTCCATCATCACGTTTCCTCTGTACCTCGAGAGTGTCAGTGCAGCTGCAAATGCTTATTCTGGTAATTTTTCAAGTACAATTCAATTTTTGTAGAACATACGATTTTTTATCGTGTATCGAGGCTCTTCTTATCGAGTCAAATTATTACAAAAAATATGTTCAAGTAATATACAGAATTTTGTAATTGCTTTAGTAGCCATTGCAGTAGTTATTTCCGTATTTTGAGTAGTTCTACCCCTCGAGTATAAGGAAAATCCACATTTCGTATCTTTTTTCTATCACTAACTCAATATTGCGCATACAATTGACACTTTAAATTTGAAAAACTCCATTGAAAAACTCCAAATTGAAAACAGATAAATGCAATAATAAAGCTCCATAAAAAATCAAATAATAAAAACACATTAGTTTACCAAATGCAATTTCTATAGAACATATTACGTATGAGTATTTCTTTGCTGGAGTACAATTCCCAATTGTCTACGATAAAATGCCCTACAGGTCTCCTGTTCATTGGATTCTTCTCTACCTGTATCCTGAGCATAATCTGTTTTATGGTAGACAGAATTTCTCCACCACCTGCTCTCATTCCTAATAGCATGAGGATAAAAATTCCAAGGTGCAGCATGGTGAAGATAAGTGGGCTATACGCGTTATCTGGTATCCTAGCTACTCTCTCATTGGATCAAAATCGAGTGCTCTGCCACCTTCAGGATCCCATCAAAGGGATTACCCTCGTTTTCTCCCTGGTCTACTATTTTTTCTTCTGTCGCAAAAGTGAGTATTCCAATCATTCTTACTGATCTGATTCTTGTTTGGGAAAGCCTACCCATAGAAAAATCCAAGTCTAAGTTGTGGTTTTTGCAAGCCAACTTGAAATTATTTAACAAATTTTTTTCATCACGCTGTGCCGGAAAAGTACTTTTTCAGGTCCCACATGACGAAATAGTATATTTCGTAACAAGTGAAAAAAAATGGTTTTGGGCAAGTGGGAGGTTTATATCACGAGCCGAAGGCGAGTGATATAATCCCACGAGTCAAAAACCACTTTTTTCACGAGTTACGAACAATATTTTTCATCCCAAT
>JAPYZN010001406.1:0-28266 GCA_030522865.1 Psyttalia lounsburyi | reverse complement strand
ATAATGTAGGCCACAAAAGCCGTTGTTCCCGGAGCAAAATGCCGCCGGGAAGTTCGTACTTTCGGGTAGGGGATGAAGAAAAAGAAATACGGAAAAAATGAAAAGCAGCGGGGGGAACACTGCTAATATTGCGTGCGTGACTGGGCGGAGAAGTCGCGACCAAGGGAGGGGAAGAAGAATTAGGAGTATAGGAACAAATTGATAATGGCATAATCCTCCCTTTATGTAATAAAAATATCGATTTTTTATAAATTAACTGAATGTACTCAACACATAATGTGGTCTTAATATTCCATGAAAATAATTTTTTGGTTGTCATTAGATAAAAACGGAGTCAGGGAAAGTCCGTCTGACAATTTTTGAAGATATTTTGTTGGGTTTTTCAGTTGTTATTTATGTGGAAAAAAAATCCCCCGACTGGGGAGGTCCCGCACTTCTTGAGGGGGAGGTCGACACCCCCGGGCGACTTTTGGCCAATTGTGACGGAGGAAATAATTCGCAAAATCATTTTTTTTCTCAGTGGCCGTCACGATATGGGAACGAGCCGAAGGAGAAGTGGTCTAGCTTTAGGTGGCCATTACTCGACAATGAGGAAACGGAATTACGCGACGTTTGGCTCATTTTTGAGCTCTTGTTTTACGCTTCAAGATGATCCCTCATTCATCTAAATCGCGTGAGTCAATCCGAAGATATTGAGGAGGATTAATCACTTACTCTTCGTTTGTGGCTATACATCCACCGATTTTTTTGTACTACTTTTATTAATTTAATTCGCTCACCCACTGATGCTCCCTCAAATTAAGTCTAATTAAATTATTTATTTTTGAGCCGTAAATTTCTTCATAAGAATGAACATTTACTTCTCAAGAAATGTTTTCTCTCTCAATGCATCTCTCTTTCAATGTTTATCCCCATTTTCCCGAGATAATCTCGCAAATTTTAACGTTTAGACGAATATAATACCTCCATTTGGAGGTTAGAATGAAAAATGATTTATGAATTGCATGTGAAAGCAAGGTAAATCTCAACATCTGGTGGTTTCACGGTCACCACATTGCAAAGGAGGGTCCAACTATACCTTTATCGTTAGGCTGTCCACTTCTGCGCTTGACTGGCCATCAGTTGAAAAATTCAGCAGTACGAGATGCACCACCTTTTCACTGTGGGGACACTCAATGACAAGTCCCTTCTGCGGGTACCTGTGTACCTTCACAAACAACTGTGGAAAACCCGTTCAGGTACGTTTTGTCAGCATGTTCACAGCAGCAGTTTGTTGTGATGTCTCAAAATGTCTAGAGATTTTTCTCCAGAGCAGGCTCGATGCATCTGCACCTTCTCCAGGACTTCCTCCAGCGGGTGGAGACAAACCTGATGCACATTCTCGTGAATTGTGGTGTCTAAATTTGTTACTTCTATCCACAATAAATATTAACACTGCACAAGGTCATGCACTTCAGCAGTGCAATGGTGAAACGGTTTCCAGGAAACAGAACTCCATTGTCTATTCGTAATATTAGAATTGGGTCTTCTGCCGCCATTATTAATTCTCCTTTATAGAATGATTTCACTCACCGGATCACTGCGTTGTCCAGTGAACACAGTTGGATAAAATAGACCAATTACTCGGCTAATTATTTTGAGTGATCATAATTTTTGGCGAACAAAAAGAACACGACGCGATCGCCAAACGGAGCCGGCATTACTCCCGAACGTTCCATCGCCCTGAAGTTAGCTGCGCATCGCCAGAGGTCAGCAGTGAGTCATCTCTCAGCAAGAAAACATTTCCGGGAAAACGAGAAACGGAGCAATGGGTGAAAATAATGACAATAAATCTAACAATGACAGGGAAAACAACAGTGGACAAAGCAATTGAAGGTCGACTAAGACTTCTGGTCACCACATGTGCTTTAACTACTGGGGCTGGAACTCTCTGACAATTTTATGGTCGTCTGCTAGAAAAAAGGATGCCCAGGTAGGCCGAAATTATTTCTACAAAGATTGAACGTTTAAGAAAGCAGAGCGTTCTTCCCCGACATCATCATTACTAGCAGAGATGAACGAGATTTGTGAGTGATAATATCATAAGGGATAAAAATATTTGTGAGGAGAACGTCTTGGCTTGTGCTGGGCATCTTATGGCCCGAGGATTGACAAGAAAATGGCGTCTGAGACTGAGAAAAGAAAAAGCTTTCTCCAAGAAGTTTTCTCCTGATTCCAAGGACAAAGGTAATTTATTTATCACAAGTCGATTTTCTTGTCAATCTTCGAGCCATGGATCTTCTTCACAGGGTGCTCCAGTGATTAGGCCCAATGGAATTTGTTGATTGAATTTTTTCCGGAATTCCGTGGATAATGAATCAATCATGTCATTAAATCTTTCATTTCTCCTTCAGTTGTTAAAAAATCCGGGGTTTTTTAACATTTGTTTTATTCTTTTTTTTGTTTATTTAGTTATTCAATTTTTCACCCGGTCGCGACATTTACAGCGACAGAACGGCCTTTGTCTGGCGCCTCCGCTCTAATCCTCCGGTGAATTCTCATCCCCCATCCCTCAAATCTAGTTCCATTCTCTGGTTACAGGCAATATATCAGGATTTTTTATTGCGTAAAAAAACGGGGATATAGAGCACTTTTTATTTTCCATTTTTTACGTGCTCCGGGCCCGTCGAGACCTCCTCTCCGGCCCCCCGAAAAAAATCCTCGACTCATCTGTCATCCATTTTTATTAGTTAATAATTAAACTTTCGCATGGATCACATTTAATCAATTAATTTCGTGAAGCAACTGGTACATAACCCCACCTCCCGACCATCTCCAGGTCATTCAGACTCCATGGGGTTAATTGAAAAAACCTCTTTCCTCCAACTTCCCTCCGCTTTCATCGCCAGAAGGAAAACGCGGTTGACATCTGCTCAGGTTCTCCTTCAAAGACACAAAAAACTAGAGCTGAGGGAGAAAAAAAGCATATATAGAAGTTGAAGAGGATTCAATGAATAAAAAGAAACAAGAAAGAAGAAATCGTGTGCTGAGAAAAAAATGTAAATTAGCCAGTGAAATATTCTTCGCACAAAAAAAATTGCTAATCGTTAATTATTTGATCTCTGTCATTTGTTTATTTGGAGAATACTTGACAGGCAGAATTCTATTGTTTCCCAGCGTGAAAAAAATAATTATTCATTTACTTTGTCTCTAATTTAGGCTCACGAATAAAAAAGAACCAGAGGAAAAACGATTCGACAAAAACGATTGAAAAGTTGTCAATTGCAACGCTCTCGGTAGCACTGAATGTCTCCGAATGCTTTCATAAATCAAAAAAATCAACAAGCATCCCCTTTGTCAATGTCCCAAGACTGTGAACACAGCGCTGTGCAATTTTTATTTTCCCTCACTAATCTCTGAATGGAAATCCCCTGTTTGATTTTCAGATTTTCGTCACGGTGTTAAATACAAATAAAAAAATCCTTGCCATCATGAGGAAACTCGCTAGCCTGACCTATCTCTATTATTCCACCAAGAAATTGTCCGTTGAAGCTCGCAACTCCTGCTATGACGAATTTTTAGTCTCCAGCTACATTTCAGCGTATGAAGTTCCACAAGTTGAATGTGTAAAGCGGAGAATAGTTATTGGGCCACGAAAACCTTGAGCACCAACGAGACAGATGGAAAAGACAGAGAGATAAAACTCTGGGTCATGATTCAAAAGATTCTCTCCCTCGATCTTTTGGGGTGTCTTGCAGCTGTTATTGCCTTAAACTCCCTTCCCTTGTTCATTTTTTTCCTCTTGAGGGCCCAAGTTGAATGCTTCAAGATGCAAGAAAATCACGAATGAAATATCGATCGCAGCTCGCTGCCTCATTGATTTTTAATCGATGCCTGGATCTTTATTCCTTCGGAGTATGTCTGTGATTTTTATTCATTCGATTACTGTCGACTCTACGGGGAGAGGAAGATTATTTCACCAGGTAAATTGATTTTTCACGTCAAAAAGGGAGTTTATACAGCAGTCCACATGTTCTTGGCAGGCAACAATTGAACATTCAATTGAATTTAACAATTGAACATTCAATTGAATTTAACAATTGAACATTCAATTGAATTTAACAATTGAACATTCAAATGAATTTAACAATTGAAGGGGATCTGGAAGAAGAATTCGGGATTATTGTCAATATAAAATTTACAATAATTTTAGGTTATCCATTGGCTGCTCGTCCGAAGGAGTAAATTCACTTGGCGAGAGACAATTTTTCTCCTCGGTATTGAAATAGATGGGCGAGTCGAATGAATATTCTTCAATTACAATCAGCTCTTACACAGACTTCCCGAGTTATTGCTCATTTTTTCTCATCTGGCGTAATGGAAAAAGCCTTCCAATCACGATAATCACAAAATGCCGATGTGTTTTACGACTAGTTCTGGTACACCACTGTGACCTCGTTAGTTACGCTCACGTGCAGCTTCATGCTTTGTACACGGGGTTGAATTAAAAATAGAGACGATAATAATGACAGGGAAAGTTATACGGCCATGGGGTTGTATCACTCCATTAACCCTTTTGAAAATAGGTTTTTTTTTCTTCCAGTGGAGTTTTCCTGTCAATTGATGACACTCAACTCACCCCAACGGAGAGAAAAAAGCTGGAATTGATAGAAAAATATCTTCTACCACTGCTGATTCCCAGGACAAAGATAATTTATTTATCACGAGAAGGTGCTCGCTCAGAAGTAGTCATATGCTCCTCAAAAAACGTTTTTTTGTTTCACCCAATGCCTCCACGGTTTCTGAAATAGTGATTACAAAATAAGAAATGATATCAATCTTTTTTTCAAGATTTTGTTTTCATCTTCCCCTTCTTCAGGCTGGTGAAGGCGGGACGGCGAGAGTGCCTGCTGGCATCCAAAAAATCCGAAGGAGTCAGTCGCCAAGCGTAGGAACCACCGTCAGGCGGTTGAGCAGACAATTTATCTAGGAGTTCGGCCGTGCCTCGGTAAAATCTCAGGATCTTTTTATAACTCTCCTTGAAAATATTTCTACGCTATGGCACGACTCCGATAAACGGGCGCCAACTCTGGCGCGTTTATTCCGATGATTTTTCTGTTTTTTTTCTCGAAGAGATTGAGAAAAAGAGATGAGACCACTTTTTAATCAAATTATTGTCGTATTTTAATCGTCTCGATATAATCCCAAAAACCCTTGACTTACCATTTACAATTACCGACCATTTTTTCCTTAGACCAGACATTGTCAATTAATCTAAATAATAATTAACAAATTCCGCCAGACCTAAATTTTCCTGTCGACAGGTGCTTTTTTTTCTGCGAACAAAATATTATTTTCCCGTCAATTATAGAGCCACGGGTTTCTTCAAATCGTAAACACATTTTTTTATATCCAGAGTCGGTAAAAATTCGTTAACAATCAGCAATAGCGAGTGGATTCTATCAATAAACCCCCAAAGACAAAGATCTTATGGTCGCTGAGGTGAAACAACATGTGCTTTTCATTTTTCTCGATTGAATATTCATTCACTTACAATTATTCAAGCCCATCGATCACGTGGTGAGACAGTCGCCCTAACCGGTCGCTAATGTTTAACAATAAGCATTTATTGACACAAAAGCCCTGGAGTACTCCCACAAAACAATTCCCCTTTGTAACTCCTCCATTATCTGAGGATTTTCAGTGTAGTATCACCACGCGAGATGTTTATTTTCCTGCAAGACTCACAATTGCTAATTACCGTCGCATATGTCACGACAATACCTCAAAGAATACCGTAAAACCCTTCTAATTATGTCAATAACAAAAAAAAACCGTCCAACCCTGTAACAACTTTTTTTGTTTTCAGTCCATTCTGCTCGTACTGGTATTGACGCGGGCGATGTTGATACAACAGAGTAACGGTGACGATAATAAAACTGGTGGGCCGGTTCATTTGTTCCCTTCATTTATTCTTTTATGAGTCCATTAAAATATCCAGTGCATACGGAAAGTCAAGAAAGAGCTTCAATTCGTCGGATCACGCGCCTTCCCCAAAAACGCAGCACATGTCGGAGGAATGATGACGGAGGCGATCCCAAGAAAAATGAAGAAAAGCATCTGTTGCTTTTGGGACCCAACCAGCACCACCATCACCAGGTGCTGGCCACCTTCCGTGTCTTTCACCCCTCTTCCTCAAGGGGGAGAAAAAAAAACCTTCTACATACCTCTCCTGCTCCTCCTGCTTGCTTTATTCCTGAGATTTCCACCATCTGCACTTTAAACCTTTTTCCCCCCGAGCATATTACAGGCTGAATCAAATGCCACCATTTGTAGCCTGTTGCCATTCGATTTTTCGATCGCATTTTTACATTGCGACGCTGGAGTGCTCGACTCGTGTGCCCATGTCGACCATTGCACACGATCCCGGGGAGTAATCGGAAGGTACCGGGTTCCAATCCCCGGCTGGGCTATCAATTTTTTTCAGTACAAAATTCTTATGAATTTTATATTGAGGGCCATCCTGGATGACATCCAATGGCTGCTGGGGACGTCAGGAGAATTCGAACTCTCAACCATCACCGAAAGTAGATATTTTATTGTCAAGAGTACGCAGTCTTCCTCTAGATGTTAATAACAATCCAAATAGAATAGTATATTATGCAACATGTGCATTATGGTGTTTTTGGCTCGTGGGAGGTGTTATAATCCCACGAGCCAAAAAACACTATAACGCACAAGTTTCATACAATATTTTATGTCATTGTGCCCGTAATCCGCGATTTAACCGAGCGAAGTGAGGTTAGAATCGCGCGATTACGGGCACCTATGACATAATGGTGTCTTTGACTCATGGGAGGTTGTAACACGAGCCGAAGGTAAGTGTTATAATCCCACGAGCCAAAAAACACTATAACTCACAAGTTTCATACAATATTTTATGTCATTGTGCCCGTAATCCACGATTTAGCCGAGCGAAGTGAGGTTAGAATCGCGCGATTACGGGCACCTATGACATAATGGTGTTTTTGACTCATGGGAGGTTGTAACACGAGCCGAAGGCGAGTGTTATAATCACACGAGCCAAAAAACACTATAACTCACAAGTTTCATACAATATTTTATGTCATTGTGCCCGTAATCACGCTTCGCTCGGTTAAATCGTGGATTACGGGCACCTACGGCATAAAAATAGATTCGAACTCTCAACTCTCGCCGACAGTAGACAGTTGATAGTACGTATCCCCTCCTCTCCCCGCCAGATATTAATAACAATCCAAATTTGAAAAACATTACCCGAACTCTCTCCGAGCTATTTACTCAAATCGTGAAAATATTTGAGAGTTCAACTCTGAATTTTCCGGGCCAGGGAAAAAATTGTCCCGGCCTGAGGATTTTCAAACAATAAGGCCACTCGAAAGGTTGGCAAAATCAATTTTGATGTGGTTTTTAAATGTAATATTTTTTTTAGGAAATTAAATTTGCTGGAAACCGTTCTATGACCCGGAGCAGGCGAGATAATGAGCAATAAGTACAAGTCCTTATCTACAAACCCCGACTGGTGGCCACACGTGGACTATCGCCCGCAGAAGACGGTAAGTTTTACGATCAGATGATAAAAAAATAATTAACCCCAAAATTGTATCCTCACCAATTGAAATACTCGACGGGAAATTGAGTCGATTGATTACATTTTCAAGCAACCGATCAGAATTTTCGTCTGACGTGTTCAACTCCTCGCGCGGAGTAAGTTTCAACTGGGCCACTTTTTTTCCGGGAGCTTTGCAAATGTAAACGCAGTTCCTTTCAAGCTACACGAGAAATGAATTTTCCATTGCCAGCTCTCCCGTCGAAATATTTCCAAGCCCCTCACCTGCGCCACAAAAACTGAGTTCATGAATACATTTCATACTGAGTATAATTTTGACGTCATTTGGGGAGTTTTTGTGGGCCTTCCTGGCCTACCCTGCCGTGCTGATCTATCTCGTATGTATAAACAAACGCGTTGAATTTAATTACCGTCATTTTACAATAATAATATATTCTATGCGTTAATTTTGACCACATTTTTTGGTGGGTGAAGGCAATGTTAATTGCCCAATGTCTCAAGACATTAATTCAGTTTCCAAAAATAATCAAAAATAATGTAATGAATGAGGAATTACGTGTTGAGAAAGTGAGTGGCTATCAACGAGTGGAATTTAACCGGGAAATTCACGATTTTTACTCAAGATTGAGTGGCGTACGGAATATGAAAGAATGAGAAAGACAACTTTCCCGAAATCTCGCAGTAACATGTCCAATTATGATTCGTTACGCGAAAAAATACCTCATACCGTTGCGGTTCGGTTCATGTGCTCTCAATTACAGGCTATACCGTTTCTTCATTGCATGCATTCCAATACTCGTAAAAAAAATAAAACAATTGAACGTTCAATGCTGAAGCGAAGGCTTTTTGGAGTTTCTAAAATTGTCTTTGGAAAAGAAAACTTCGGACACTGAGGAAAATCAATTTTCAATGCCCTAGTAATATCTATGTACACTGAGGTAAACGTAAACAGAAAGTAATGAGAGAGGTAGACGGAGGGGAATGTAAACAAATGTAAACAAATGTAAACAAAGAATATTCATGTCTCCACTCGTCACTCGTATTTTCCTCTTGCCAGACAATTTACTTTTGTCTGTGCCGGATCGCTCTCAAACTTGAAGTGATTTCGTGGTGTTGATAATTAAAGGACAATTGTGGAAATAGTACTCGCAATACAGAAGGTAATTAACCAATTCATTAAATAATAATTCGTCTCGTTTACAAAGAAAAAATTACGTGAGAGAAAAATGTAAATTTTGGACAATTGAGAAGCTAATTTAATTTTTTTAAATACAGAAATTTTTTTCTTTAACTTAATAAATCCCAAGTTGAGGTTCTCGTTGCGTAATTCATTTTCTCGATTGCGAGTTGAAGGGGGAGGTGCATTGAAACAAACACTTTCAAGGGATTGACATTTATCGATAGCTTTTTATATGACACGCCCTCGAGGATCGTTCGCGGAAGTAAATATTTACTTTAAAAAAAATTGATGGCTAAACAATTGACGAGTAGAATATTTTACAATCTCAATTGCCACATTTTTAAATAACTAGATCCAATCAGACAACTTGAGAGAGCACGTTCTCATTATAAGTAAACAATCTTTGTCTTTGGAATCAGTACAAAATTGCTGGGAGAAAATTTTTCTTTTCCAGTGAAGGAGGGCATTTACCTGTCGCTTTCCGAGTCAGAATGAGTTTCTGGATACGATTGATAACCTCCTCTTCCAAAAATAGTTCAGAAAACAATCTGAAGATGGGGAAATTCACGAGGAAACGTCACCAGTTGGGGGTAGAGGTCGCCAAGTGGACTGGAAAAATAAATGGCGCAAAACATTGATCAGTATGATGGATCACGTGTGCGGAGGCTCGCTAGGAGACTGGTGGATGTTCATGGAGATGTGCTGTAAGTGGTGTATATCTCGATTTGCAATGGTGAAACATTGTATATATATCCTACGGGCGAGAGGAAGAACCAGCAGCCGTCTCTTTTCGGAGAGACGCGAAACTTTTTCGCCCGCTCTCAGCTGCCGTAGCTTCCCACGCTGCTAACACACTGCCGGTTCCTTCGGGCCTATATTGTTGCACCGGCCCACCTTACTACCTGACTCGTGTATGTATATATATACTCATAAGCTGCTCCCTCCTCTACACCACTGCCCGAAAAGGAGAAAAAAAATGAAATAAGAGGAAAAAAAAAATCATGGAAATAAAAAAGAAACGAAACGACAATTGAGAGGAGGACTTTCGTGCTCTTTTCTCTCTAGGCACATGCCATTTTACATTCAACCATATATAAGCAGGTGTGTCCATCTGCATTTCTGCAAATCGTAATGCTTCGCTTCACTCTCGGCCAGACTTCCTTAATGCTATTGTAGGATTTATTTGTCCCTTAAAATAAAGCACAAGTTTACCGTATCTTTTGTCTGATTTACAATTTTTTTTCTCTCGCATTTTTCAGCTAACCAGGCGCTTCGGCACTTCCCGAGGCGACGTCAGGAACGAAAAATTGTCAGCTCTCCAAGACACCTAGAGGAACGGAGAAGTCGGTAAAAATGATCCAACAGGTCAGTAAAATTTATTTATCCCTCACTAAAAATTGTCCGGGCGTGTCCGTAATTTTTACTAAAAAAATTCTCCTCCTGCAGTTCTAATAATATTTGAGCACTCACGAACCCCTGAATTTCCCGGATTACGTAATTATTCTATTCGGAAGTCATTGATCAATGAAACTAGTAATAATGGAGACAAAAAGTAAAGATTTGAATGCACTCGTCCACTGCTGGATTGTTTTTTTTTTCTCTTTTTTCGGCATGTATTGACGTGAATGAAAACAAAACACGGTATTCATTTATTTTGCTCTCGACTCACGGAAGGAACTCACGCCAGATTGTGGAGAAGAGGAATAAGGTAAGAAGGAAGAAGAGGAAGACGAAATTTTGAGGAAAGGAAAAGGGTTGCGTGGCCGCAGGGCTGAGGATCACAGCTGCCGTGCGGGGCGCGGGCCAGACCTCTTTCCCAATATACACACTTTTGCCTTATGCTCTCCCACGCTCGTCTACTGATGACTCCTTCCTCCTAGCGTGTTTTCACCTCTCTCGTATCTCCCGAAAAATTACCGTGGGATATAATGGCTGTAATATATCGACTATTCACCCTCGTCGATACTCTTTTATTGCGTAAGTGAGAAAAAAATATTATTTTGCCAAACGTTTTCATTTTGAACCCCCAAATGCCGGATTTTTTTTAGTAGAACTCGTGGAAATTAAATTTGAGTAATTCGTTGAATTTTATTGGCAAGTGACATTAATTCTCGCATTAATTATTTAATTAATTAATTGCAATCTCAAATTCAAGATATATTAATCAAAAAACCCACGGGATTTTTTTCTGTTGAATTCTCTTCTCAAGTAAAATATCAGGATATTTATTTCTCGCCAATTATTGAGCCATAAAAAATATTTTCTCTCCCAGTTCGCTGCTCTCATTCCATTCTCACTCCTCATTTACATTTTTTTACGTGCGAAATTAAGAATGAAATAGCTGAGTGTGACAGCGTGTGAGGGAGGGAACTGGTTAGCTCGAGAATTTTTTTTCAATCCCACCATTTGAACAGGAGGCCAAACAATTAATAATAAGACGAGAGATCCTGAAGTAATGAAGAACTCGATGAGGCTCGGCTATAGAATTTTTCGTTGGTAAGGGACAGGATGTCGTCTGTGGATATTTACCATCGTCCCTCGGCATCCCGTGGAACTTCCACTCATTTCATTCATTCATTCCCGTATGTATTCTGTGCCCGTGTCTTTGTGCTTCCTGTTCCAGGGGATTTGGTTCACGGGCCCCACTGTTTTTCGCCCTCCAGCATCAGACCTCGGGCATCAGCGCTCGCCTTGCATCGTACAAGTCAAGAATTGTACTACTGTGACGATATAATCATACCTGGATAAACATTGGTCTTTGTTGGAAAAGGAAATAAAAGATAGATAAATTACGCTCACTCTGGGGGATCACCGAGCACACTCACACGGCAGTTGTCCCTTTTGTTCGCCTCCATGATTCACAGTTTGATGTCCATGAAGATGACAACAAAACATTCATCTTCTGGAGATTCTCCAGCGACTTGAGGATTCACTTTTCATCTGTTTATTTTTTTACGGTAATTATTTTTCATTTTTTCCGATTCTTAACAAATTATATCACATAATTTATTCATTTAGGCTTGCGACAGCTTTCGCAATTAATTTCATCTTCTTTTCTCTCGCTATTTTCCCTTTTTTTTATCTCCATCGGCTGAATTATTCCCCATTGATCAAAAATTTAATTTTTCCGCAATAATTATGTACAGTTGTCCCGATTGTTTGCTAAAAAGCAATTATCTTCGCGTTTATTTAAACAATATATTTATTAATGATACGCGTCATGAGAATCTAACCTCAAATTGGGCAATTAAATTCTCTCCTTCTTCTTCTATTTTTATTTTTATAAAAAAAAAACCCACAGATGTTATTATTGACATATTTCAAGATTTTTTCTTCCACTCCCATCGTTCGAGAGGATGGGAAGAAAAGGCCTTGAGAAAGACAGGCGGAAGTGGCCCGTACAAGGAGATTGCGACCACCTTCGCTTCCGCTATATTGAGAACCCCGAAACACGACCACTACCACCTTCTTCCGTTTCTGTTTCTCTCGTGCTTGGCTTTCTCCCTTAGTGCTGTCTTACACACGTGTTACCCTCGGCCCGATTCTCTTCTACATCTCCTCCCGCTTCTTCCTGATATCACTATACAAATGAAATAGCGTTAAGAATGTTTTTTTATTTTATTTTATTTTTTTTCAAGTGAATATCGGTATACAGATTTGCCTCGCACAAGTGGCAGACAAGCTAAAAATACCAACCCCTCCACTTTCTAACTTCCTCTCAGGCTTTTTGGAGTATATACTCTTCATTTTATTTTATGTTGCCTTTGTCAATGTCCATGAGTTATTATATTATAACCACCTGTTGTACCAGCGGTAATCGGCGGAATATTTTCTCTTTTTTTTTTGGAAATAAATCCCATTTCCGCGCACTGATTTTCTTTCAATTTTCAACAAGAGGGGATTGAATGTACTAGTCATTTTAGTTATTCTGTATTTTTAAGACGATTTTTGTTACTAAAAATCAATTTTTTGCCTTCGACAATTTTTAACTGAGAAAAAAAAATTTTAAAAGAACTGAGAACAAAAATTCTCCAAACAATTTTCAACCGATTCCAAGGACAAAAGTTATTTATTTATGAGTTAGTCTTCATCTTTCGAACGATTGTAAATTGTTTAAAAATTTATTTCTCATCACTTGGAGACAATTTTTCTCTTCCCTTTCTCTCTCTCCGACTTTCTTGATCGGAAATCCCGAGAAAATATTAAAAATCCTCCAGTAATTCCACAGGAGTTCCCACAGGATTTCTCTACACCTCAATCATCCCCTCCCAACCCCATTAAATTCATCGGCTCAATCTCCTCGACTTGCGCCAGTCCTCGAGAGTGTCGTAGGCGTAATGTCCATAATTTATTCAATTTGCATGTGTGAATTATTAACAGCACACGCTTCGTCACGAAAATACACAGCAAAACGTATTACATTTAATTTAACTTTGAAATATTCTCCGCAAACTGTGGACTGGGAAAATTTGTAGTGAAAATTTGTAAGCACCTGTCGCTCCGCGACTCTGTCGCTCAAAATTTTCGGTTTCCCCTGAAAGCAGAAAAAAAAGAGTAAAAAGCAACTTCGTTGGTGGCTTGTTTTTTTATTGCCTTCAAATTTGGGAGAGAATAATTATGGGAATGCACAGACAGTAGCGCTGTGATTCGTTATCATGACAATAGCACGTTTTGTGTATTTTCCTCGCCAGTGATTCGTCGCCACCGGGCGCAGCCATACAGAACTCGCTGTCCTCCCCCGGTACGTGAGTCGAATTTATCGCGATAATGGGAGTAGAAGCTCCGATGATGCACGTACACGTCTTCTCCGTCTCTCTCGAGCCATTCGACTCGAGAATTTCTCGAATAATGCCCACTTTTCTTCGCCACCTGTAACAATATTCTAAAATTTCCTCTTTTTCTTTTATTTTCAGGGACACCGCGTCGCGTGTTTTATCGTGAACGTGCTCGAGTGGATGTCTCCCGTAAAATCGAAGGTAAATCCAATCGGAATATGAAAGATATAATTATAATTTCACTAGAGCCGCTGGGGACCGCGACGTTAATGTCCTTTTGTCGCGCTTTTCCTCTCTTCTATTTTTTATTTCTCGTCGAGCTCACGCTCGAGCGCTCATTCGAGATCTCCAATGGCTTTCCTCTATAAATCGATTTTCAGACAGTCGATTTTCCCTCGAGAACTCATCGGGTGTTCCTTTCCAGTGCCCCTTCAAGATTTTCAATGGCTTTTCTCGGTATTTAGGGGAATAATAAATTTTCCAAAAATCCATTCGCTGTCGATAGCTTTCCCTTCAGCCACGAAAACAAGACATCGATAGGATGACTTTATAACGTGGCAAAGGAAGTGATAATAGCGAGTCTGAATGACTGACTGCCATAACAAAATCGTTGACAACGCGTATTATTTTCACACCGCAACCCAATTTCCCCACTCGCGGATAAATAAATTTGCACTTCACACCAGCAAAACATCTCAACTTCCTTATTCCTTGGCCAACTCAGCAAGAATACCTCGGATGTTGGCATGCAATTTGAGTTAATTTTAGTTTGACATAGCCAAAGGAAACGAAAAAACCCCCCCTGGACATTTATTTTTGTCTAAAAAAAAAAGGGCCTCTGCAAGGGCAAGCCCAGTTACTCCATCAGCCGGTGTTGCAGGCGGCTGGGAGAATTTTAAAAAAAATAATGCGGCCCAATCAGAAAAAAAAATCTCCAAAGCCAGATTTCTATTTCCACGGTTCTCATTTTCCCGCATTTTCGGTGGGCCAGATGTGCACGTTCCCTCAACCACTAGGACCTTAGAATCCCGCAGGTAGTTCCTGTTGCTTCCCCCATCATGTGTTCAAAAAATCGCTCCCAGTCGGCTGGAAATCCTTGCGGTTATTCAAATTATCGTCGACGACTGTGAACAGTGTCAGTTTCAATCCGGTTCTACAACTCGTGATGCGAGTAAAATTCGTGATATGTCAGATGACGGTCAGATGACCGTCAGTGGCGCGTCACATTACCGATCCATGATTGACTATTGATTGTCAGATGACAAAAATGTGACCGATTTTCTTTAGGATAGACCCATTGCCTCTAGGTAGTGTCGCTACAGTTGCCCGAATTGAAAAAAAAAATTACTTATTCAGAATAAAAAAATTTTTTCTCACCGCGGGGACGAAAAGTGAACTTTTCGGTACACCCCGTGGGCCTCAAAGGCCTCTTTCCGACACAGTGTGATGAGAGATTGTCTTTATAACACGCGCGAAAAATGTTCTCGGCTCGAGAGGAAATATATCGCCCTCCCACGCACCGAAAACCACTTTTTTGAACTCGGTACGAAATATTCTATTTTTTATTATCGGCATCCAAGCCTTTACCTGGCTTATTGGGGCTAGTGTAGTTATTTATATTTGGAATTCAATTTATAATAATATTACAATTACCTATCACATTTTTCAAGGAATGAGTGAATGGCGGAATAGTGTTTTTCTGCCTACGCGGACCGAAAGTGAGCATTCGTCCATTTTGACAGAAAAATCGTGTTCAACCCTCGGGAGGAGAGCCAGACGAGCATTCTCCAGGCTCTTACAACGCTCGTCTTCGGCTTGACTGGGAATTTTGCGCGTGAGGACGAGTTCTCTAGTTTTCCTGCCTAGGTAAGAAATATATTATTTATATATGATTGCGAAAAAGTGCTTTGGGCTCGTGGGAAGCTCATGGCACTAGCGGAAGGCGAGTAATATACTCACACGAGTCTAAAAACACCATTCCCGCGAGTATCGAACCCTATTTTTCAATACAATGCGTCTAAAGCGCACGCGACGCGCGCGTATAATCAAACTTTACACACCATGTGTCAAAAAGTGATTTTTTCCGACTACATGGACCGAAAGTGGGCATTTTACCCTCGATCGGCTCGATGAGAAACGCGCCCTCTCGCCCATTTTGGCAGGAAAATCGTACTCAGTCGTAATTTTGCGCGTGAGGACGACGTCTCTATTTTTCCTGCCTAGGTGAGAAATATATTATTTATATATGATTGCGAAAAAGTGCTTTGAGCTCGTAGTGCTCGCTCGATCGAACCCTATTTTTCAACACAATGCGTCTAAAGTGCGGGTTTGCGCAGGCGACGCGCGCGTATAATCACACCTTACACACCATGTGCCAAAAAGTGATTTTTTCCGACTACATGCACCGAAAGTGGGCATTTTAACCTCGATTAGCTCGAAGAGGGACGCGCCCTCTCGCCCATTTTGAGAGAACCAGACACGCATTCCCCGCGTGCTTACAACCCTCGTCTTCGGCTCGCCTCGTAATATTGCGCGTGAGGACGAGTTCTCTACTTTTCCTGCCTAGGTGAGAAATATACTATTCTACATTCTCATCAGAGACAGTGAATTGCGCTATACGATTGGGTAATTGTTCCCGAACGTCGCAAATGCTGCAGGATTACCAAACCGATCATATATTTTTGCAAAAAAAAATCTCTCCGTGTAATCCGTACAATCGACTGCCAGTGACGATCACATCTTCGTGACCTGCTGATTTTTGCTGATGTCATCTCGCAACCTCATGCACACGCCAAAAATTGCAAAAGACATGGGGAGATTGTGAGCCCCGAAATTCGTGGAGGCAAGAAGTGGAGAAAACCAGTGCCGTTTGGGGATACTGGGGCGCATCGGGTAGGGAAGAACCAGCAGCTGCAGCACTCGATACAGATCGGCTGGTGGGGCAGGCGGTAGGCTCTTCTTAAAATGCTGAGGACACTGGAATATGTAGCAACGAGGCCACGAGAGAGCGACAGAGAAAAAGAAGACGCCTATCGGTCCAATGAGGAAATATTGCTTTTTCTCATTCGGCCCAGATCGGCCTCGGGGGCGCGCGGTGGCGGGGCGCGGGGGGCCTCCCCCCCCCCCCCCCCCCCCCCTCCACTTCTTGCGATTACATAAAAGGGCCAGCCAACGAGAGCCTTCTTCTTCAATGCGTTACAACATTGGAAATTATATCGGCGGCAATGTTTCAGGCAGCCCAATCGCCCAATACTCTCGGCACTATTCAACGGCTGTGATCTTCTGATGTCATTCAAAAGCACGGAATACAACCATTTGTCACTGATTTAATTCATTTATTTCTACGCGTAAATGCCGTAAGCCAACGCACCAATTCAGGGGCACGTAAGGCCGTGCGAAAAAAAAACGCAAGCGTCGGATTAATTAAAAACGTTATAAAATATTTGGATGGATTGACGGTCTGCAGGAGTCGTTGGAGGGAGAGGAAGATTGCTCGAGTTCTCTTCTGGAGAGACGAGCTTTCCGCGGTTGGGCGGACCTGGAGCCATGAGGGGAACCACTGGATCCTCTTCCTAAAGAGATTTTAATGTTTAAATATTAATTTTTGTTGGAGATTTTTCTTTCAATGACGTCTGTGGCTTTGACAGAGAATCATCAACCTACCAGGTAGAAAATACAATGAAAATCCTCCCGCACGTGCCGGTCGTATCCTTTGGAATTAGAAAGTCACGCATACACCCCCGCGATGATAATCCATTGTAATTAGACAAAAGGAGTGAATAACACTCCCGGATTTTTATTCCTGTTAAGCGGTAGATGTACATCGCTGGACACCATTTCATGTACGTGCCTGGCAGGAGTTGTCCTGAAGTGTGAATCACAGCTAAAGTTGGAGGCGGTGTCGAGGAGAATTCATCGGCTCTCCGTGGGAGGTGTTGCACCAGTGATCATAAAATATTAGAAATTTTCCTGAGATTATTCAGATTATGATTAACGATTGAATTGAAGTGGGAAGAAAGAAAAGTTCAATCAACAATTGTTTCCAATTAATCAACTCACCAAAAATTCCGTGGCAAGTGATTAAATTTTGGCAATGAAAATTATGCAATTAAATTACTGAATTGTCTTCAAATTCGGGTGATTAAAAATTGAAACAAATTCAGTGCTAAATTAATCCCCGTCGGCTCGTGATTTTTACTTGCCAGATGGATTTATATTTCGGTGAGGCCTACCTATATTTGGGGTTAGGTGAATTGTGAGTGTCGCTCAGCGGAAGTGGTTCCATCTGGCTCCTCCCGTTTGATCTGACCTGTTGAACCACCTCGTGACCGGAAGTATACTTCACACCGTATTCACTCTCAGCTCGTCCGCCATGGACACACGTATAGTCTTCACAATATGGCCAGGGATCCTCAAGTGAGCTTCCCCTATTCTGTTGAAAATCGACTGGGGAGTGATGGAAAAAATAAGAGAGACGTCAACAATGGCTTCCCTTTTTGCTGTGGCTTTTTATCGTCAACGCGCTCAATGCCACACTTGTTTACCTCGATTACGACCAATAGTGGGTATGCTGTAGTGTCCCTCCAACCCCGTCACCACTGCTGCAATGATTCTCGCACCAGCTGCCTCGTGCCACCGATTTCATCATTTTTTGTTTCCAACTCAATTACGTGAATCTGTAGCTTCCCCTGCCCTTTAATGAGGATTCCCTTGATTTTTCTTCCATGACGAGGCTCCAAGGTCACCCCGCAAACCGAGTAAATTCAGATAGTGTCGGTAAGTTGGATAATTCAATAATAAAATCATTTGATAATTTATTTCATGTTAGCTTGTCCATTTGCTTTTTCATCAGACATTCCTTACGTTGATCATTAAATTCCAACAATTCGTTTCACTCAACCGCGACAATTACTCTATTCAAGAGTTTCATTAATTAATGAAAATAACGCCAATTACCACTCGTTTGTTGATTCAATGAGGGAAATTTAATTAAAAGTAATTGAACTTTAATTTCAGGGATAGACCAATTTTTATCAATCAATTAACAAAAATTATCACCGAATTGTGAATATTAACGTTTACCGAATTGCTAATTTTTCAGTAACGCCCGGTGACATTGAATTACTCTCCCTAAATTGAGATTACGTAATTGCAAAAGTCATCAAACATTTTTTAAGCCCCTCAAGCCGGGAATTTCTTCCCAAAATGCCGCTTTAAATTCTCGTCCAAAGAGTATTCCATTGACAAAACTAAAATGATAAATTAATTAATTCTATTGTTTAATTTATTATTATAGTTTTTTATCGGTGTAATTGCTGGCAGTCGTGTACACCGAGGAGAAGATTTATTACGGCATTAGTCTGCTGAATACAATAACCCAAAATCAGTCTTGCGCATTCGATTTACACTCGGCTACGCGTACACAATTCCCCTAGCCGAGTCGTATTTTCCTCCGTTTTTATTCCACCTCACGGGCCTCACCCCTTCGCTTTATGCCCTATAACCATCGGCCACCATCGGGCACGTGCAGCCATTAAAATTGCCAGCTACAGTCTCTAGTGTACGACTACGATAACCGGGACGACGAATTTTGGGTATGCACACTAAATTGGGAATTGTTTAACCAAAAGTTTTTTTATTATTATTATTATTATTATAGTGGTAAGCCGGGTAGACTGTTTGCACTTGCAGTACAAGTGTACAGTTTATTTCCCTGGTTTATATCTTAAGGTTACATTCTGTTAGGAATTCGCCGATAATTTTAAGAGTGCTCCGCTCGGCTAAATTGAGAGACAGTGTACGGTGTCAGATAGTTGAGCCTTTTTAATTTATTGGTCATCATATTGCGTTGTTGGGAAAATCCTGGGCATTGCCAGAGAACATGATTGATGTCCTCGATGGACCGTTGTCACAGGGACACGTGGGGTCAGCAACCATGTTGACTCTGACTAATGACGAATTTAGGGGGTAGTGGTTGTATCGGATTCTGTTGAAGGTGACAATAATATTGCGAGGTAGATGAAGCCCAAGGGTTGGCAGTATTTTTGAAGTATGCTTCGAAATATTTGCGTCCTTTTTCTTTTGATGAACTGAGTACTAGGTCATTGGTTGAATCTTTGGCTTTTTTTTTGAATGTGCATTTGAAATCAGAGTATTGAGCAGAGTAGTTAATTACATTGTTGGTTTTATCGGCGTTTTTTTGATAGTCTGTCGGCCTCTTCGTTACCCGCTATGCCTATATGCGCTGGAATCCAGAAGAAAGAAACCGATCTTTGAAGGTGGTTAGGTGGTGATAGTTTAACTTGTTTCTCTTTTGCGGATAATAAATAAGGATTGTAAGTGTTTGTGATTTTGAAGGAGTTGAGCGCTTGAAGAGTACTTAGGGAATCGGAAAAGATGAGAAAGTCCTTTTTGGTCAACAAATGAATCTCAACTAGTGAAAGTGTAACCGAATTCTCTCATCAAACAAACGAAATTCAGATCACCAGATCCAGTTGCCAGACTCATCTAATCATCCTCAGGGAGAATGACCGGCTGGATGATTGCCTCGTGCCCTCAGTGAAGATACGTCAACACCAGAAGCCAGAACTGCAGCAGAAACAACAATTCTACAATTCCAAATAACCTCGTGACTCCATTACCCTTCCGCCGGCAGCCGTTTCCCGCCGTCAGTCGCCATTTTCCTCAGCAAAAAAATTCCTCGAAAGTCCCCAGCGACGTAGCAAATAAAAAAATGGCCGAATGCAGTCGACCCCCCGGCTCGTACGCACTGGAAAAAAAAAAGTGAAAAGAATAATGGCACGTCGTACATATGGATATCTATACTGAATAACATATGTCCATGACGTCACACGAGTCGTGAAGAAAGGTGGCATACGGCGCGTGCCTAACGTGAGTAAAATCCAGCCAAAGTGTGTGTCGAGTTGATGGAGGGAGTGTAGAGAGCCCACCGCCGAAGTGATACCACAAGAATTGCCGGAAAATGTCGGCATACCTCCAGCACTATCAGTCACCTCGTCACCACCAGGATAAGCCAGCGGCCGTGGCTCGTCGTGTGAAATAATTGGCGAACAGTGATTCTCGCCAAGTCCCCAAGAAGAAAGACGTAAGCGTGCGCGACAAAATGCGTACATGTGCGTACAATTGGGGTGGTTGGTGGCATGGAGAGAGAGGACTCAGCCAGTGGTGGGGATGGTCAACGCGTGCAGCCGGCCTGCAGCTGCCTCATAGCCCTCTCCCCCCACCCCTGAACAACTACCACACGCTCTCACTGGGTCTCTCTCGCTCTCTCCCCCTGATTCTCGCCGGTAAGCGTGTCGTGCCACTACCCCTGACGCTCGTTCTCTTCACAACCCCCCTCCCACTGCTGGCTTCTCTCTTTTTCCCGCTGGCTGGTTCCCCGCGGGGCCCGCCGGGACCGCTATTATAAGTAGGGGTACAACACCGCCGCTACCTCCAGTCGAGGGTTGAACTTGTGACCGTCAAGTATGTGAACGCCTGCATTTTCCTTCGATAAACAAACCCACTGCACGCGTACTCATTCCTAAAATAATAAAAATAATATCAGAGTAACAATCTAATAGACAACTGTCATTTCTTGTTTATACGTAAATTCGAGACTGATTGAATCTACGGATAAATCATAAAAGAAGTGAAATAACCTCGACAGTGCCTGCAACAATTGTTTTTAATCAGTTAATCAGCAACAGTGCAAGGGATACCAACAAGTGCTTGACTTCTCCAACAATTGAACATTTGGATACAACAATTTATCATCGGAGCGTGGCTTTCTTTGGATATCTGTGTGTTTATTGGTGGTAACAACGGATTATACCCGTCAGCTGTGAACGTTGTCCGCTGTGTGGCGCCAGTTGTCAATTACAGAGGATTCAAAGAGATCCATTTGGTGGGAAAGCCGACGAGAGGACAGAGTGAATAGTAAAAAAGTGAACTAGTGTATCTCCAAATAAATAAATAGCGACAATTGATATTGTCAAGAGGAGACAATCAGCCCCTGGCAGTCGATCGAGCCCATTGAACTTGGAAGTGTCACGAGTGATATCTCCAGCTACCCTCGTTCCTCCCCTGGGCCCACTGTCGGCGTCGTCAGAGCCTCCATTTTTTTTCCCTCCAAAAAGTCAACTCCAAACTATTTGCCAAGGATTTCAATTAGTCACGAGGGAAAAGCCAACCTGAGGTGGATTGACTGCGAGTATCCTCGGGGAAGCCAACACATTTTTCCCTCCTACGCCGACTCTCCCGTTGAAACGCCTTTCCCCCTCTTCGACGCGCCACTCACACACTCATTCTGATACCAACAGTACCAGCAGCAGCAGCAGCAGCTTCAACCAGGCGGCAGACCGACGGCGGCGGCGTTCGAGTCACATCTCTCCGCAAGGGCCACGCACAATAAATTATTATTCTATTTTTTTTTCTTTACAAAGGCCATACACTGGGGGTTGCCACACGGTTTCACCCCCTCTAAAAACAGAAAGAAAAAGACTACAAACCGCCTAGTGAATATTCGGAGTGTTATTACAGTATTGTGAATGAGATTTTCGGGATAAATATTTATTCATTACACATGGAATTACCCTGTCGGGCTATCACGCGTGCTTATCAAGTTGTTTTGAATTAAGTACGCAAAAATATTTGCTACGCTTGGGCTACTTTCTTAGAAAACAAATTGACGACGAATTCTGATCGTTCAATTGACCAACGCGAGTGACATCATTTATTTAACCATTATTATTATTAAATAATTAATTTAAACGTCGTGACGACAGCCGAGGATTTAATGAACAAGTGAAGCCATTTGCTAGTACAACTGAATATACATAAAAAAAAAATTAATAATAATTCATGGTGATTTGTCAATGTACACTTTGGATTAATCGAGAGTGGGATTATTCAATCACGGATTAAATGGAATATATCAAGTGTTTGAGAGTGTTAAATACAGTGTGAAATATCACGATTATATATTATTATATATTCATCAGTAATCAAGTGTTTGTCGTGTGTTCGTTTGCGGGATAATAATTGAAAGAGGAAAAAAAAATCTGAGAATACTTCAATCCCAAGGGATAGCTGGAAGGGGGGGCCCTTATGGCTGTGCACCGAGTACACTGTGTGTTCGCCTCGAGGAGGTAACCCATAAAGTGGGTAAAACGAGAGTTCAACAATCAACATTATTGAGTTATTATCGTCGCGGTGGATTGAACACCGAGGATTTTTGGAGGAAGAGAGGCTCCAGAGTTGGGGGCTTTTTCATTTCTTCCAAATAAAAAAAAAAAATCACAAAATTCACTGTCAACAAACATGTGGACCACGATGCTAGTGTGGACGGTAGCCGTTGTGCTTCTTCCGTCACCGCGCACGGTGAGTAAATATTCATTTTAATTGGGCCGAGGGGAGGGGAAAATTATTGATGATTGTTGAGGGGCGTGTGAGGGAATTAAATTGGTGTGTTTTCATGGGTTTGGATGAATGTCTAATTCTAATTCCACGAATAATCCGTGAAAGGGACTCGGGGGGCTTTAGTCAGTCGGCCAGACGGTCGACGAGCTGTCACACACACACACATGAGGCCAGGATTTTTTGGGTGGTGGGGAGGGGAGAGAGGATATTCCCAATGAATTTGTCACAGTTAACCTCTCAATGAATTTTGGTAAATTATCGTAGAGTCCCTGGCCATTTTACTCTTTTCTCTCGTTCACCGACTGATGTGTACCCTCGGAGAAGGCCCGGAGCAATTCTTCCTGGGAGACGAGAAAGAAAGACAAAGAGCATGTCAAGCACTTCTAAATCTGGCTACTACTCTTTTAGAAGCCCAGTCTAACGCGTTATTCCTTCCAAATTACTTTTTCACGTCTCATTATGGATAATTTGCATATTCACCCGCAGACTTGGGATGATTTTTGATGTTAATTGGATATCGATCCCCCTCCCGGTGTCCTCCGATGATCGGGAACTTATGGGAATAATGATAGGGACAGGGGAAAATAAGTACGAAGAAACAAAGCTGGAGCAAATAAAATAAGTAGCATAGCATAAGGCACGTCCATAAATACACGAGGAGCCATTGGATGTCCAGGAATAGATCGAAGCACATTGGAACCCTGAATTTTCTCGAAAGACGCCAGCACAAAGAAATGCATAAGTACGAGTGTAAGGAGCAATGAGAGTACTCCAACTCAGCAATTCTCATTGATAGTAACCGAGTAATTCACTCCCCTTTTAAATACGATTAAGAGTTCAGTAATTTTGCCGGCAGCCGTGAGCAGACTCGCTGTGTGTGTGTGTGTGTTTTTTTTTCTCTCTCTTCTTTTTTCTTTCTCTTTTCCCCCTCGTTCAAAGTAGCCAGTTATATCTCCAGACTATTTGCCAGTTCCAGTAAAACTTGGCGAAGAAGGATATCGTGATCTTCCCTGAGATTTCGTGCAACGCTTCGATTTTCCAGTTTATCGGTTACCCCTAGCGGCCCTCTCACTTCCACGTTCCTCTCTCTCCCTCTCTCTTTTTTTCCTCTTTCAACAATCTCGTGAGCTCTCCTACGAATTTCCGCGAAAGATAGTCATAATTTGACGTCACGTACGTCCCGGTGTGTTGAATAAAACTCGCCGAGGGTATATAAAAAGCGGAAGAAAAATCGGCGGCGGGAGGGCTGGGGGTAAATGTCGATGGGGGAAGTTAAAAGGAAGATTTAGAAAAAAACGATCGATGTAGGGTTATCGCTCGGACCCTGGAGACAAGACAACAATGTATATAGATTGAACAAGTCGATCTCTCCGGGGGGAGGGGGGTCTGTATAAACAGCCGTTACAAATATTTCCTCCGTCTCGTTTCGCCGTCGCTCGCGTGACGGCTTTATTGCACGGGGACACATTCTTTTTTTTTGTTTCCCCTCCTATTTCGGGCGAGAGCCAGTGAACGTGGAAATTTATTTATTTATTTTTTTTTTCAAAGTCAATGGGTCCCGTTGAAAAGTCAATTGCGTAATTGTTTTTTTTATCGGCTCTTGCGGGAATTGTTCCGCCGAGTGGGGAGTTAATGTTTCAATTGTGCTTAGAATTAAAGAGTTGGGGGGGGGGTGCAGCACGTGCAGCGGGGGTTAGACTCCCGTCGTGCAGACATCCAAAGGATTTCCTCCTCCTTCCCCTCGTTGTCCAGGGGAAAAATTAGCAAAGTGTGTGAGTACGCCCACGCGAGCACATCTGCAGCTACAGTGGATCATGGCCAAGATGACGAAAGCGGATGAGTGCGTGCGCAGGATTGGGGGGCCTGTTTATGTAGACGTCTGTGGGTGATAAATGTTTATGTGAATGAATGAGGTCTATTGTTATTGTTATACCAATTGATTAATTTAATTGCACTGGGTATTAATGAATTGGGGGAATTGTTTGTGTTTTTGCAGGTGAATGCCTCTGGTGTTTTTGAACTACGACTCAAGTCATTTGCCAATGAATATGGCAAGGATAATACCGGCGAGTGCTGCTCGGGGAGTAAATCGAAGACAGGCGAGTGCACTGGTGTTTGTAAAACGAGATTCCGGGTTTGTTTGAAGCAGTATCAGGCGAAAATTGATACAACATCGCCGTGCACCTATGGTGATGTTGTGACACCGGTGTTGGGTGGTAATGTTGTGAATCTCAGTCCGGATATTGCCCTACCGAGCTTCACCAATCCCATCAGATTTCCATTCAACTTCTCCTGGCCGGTGAGTGAATTAGCGTAATTACGACTAGAAGAAAAAAATTATTTTTAACATTGTCTGCCTAATAATGAGAACACTGAGACAATGGCTGATGACAGATGGCATGATCATTGAGAAAAGTGTTGAAGCACTTGTTTTTATCCTGACAATACTGCATATGGTGTCGTCTACGGCAGATGGGGATACTCCTTTTGTAGCCCCGTCTCTGGAGCCAGAGTAGATTTCGCTCTCACTTTTCTTCACCCGTCACACCCACTTCCCCTATCTATCTTCTATTATTTCTGGTGAAACCCAGGCCAAATTAACTCAACCCATCTGGTGCTGTTTGGCTCGCAGGTCTGATTGTCTGCATTAGGTTTCTGTCTTGAGTCCTCACTCCCGCTGGCTCTTCTGATATTGACAATTGTCTACGGGGAATCGTCCTTCTCATCCTCAGTCTGATATTTCACGTTTGCCAAATTTTTTTATGCCAAGTGAGGCAGATTCGATGGCCGCTAAAAAAGAGGAAAAAAAATGGAGGGCTCCAGAGGTGGGGGAGCTGATGGAGACTACTACGCACTCCTTCTCGGAAGCAATGTCGAGTAGACTAGAAAATCCTGCGCCACATGGTCTTTTCAGTTTGGTCTCGCTTGGGATGAAGTAGCAGTCGAGGAGGAGGGATGTATAACGTGTGCGCTGGTGTTATTCGTGAGGGAACCTGCTTCTACCCGAGTGTATACACTCGACGAGATTATATAGTGAACGAGAAAACAGATTATCTTGCCATTTTCTTAGGTGTTTCGCCCCCCCCCCCCTGGGTTTTTTTTCCCTTTGTCTCTCCGCCATATTCCAAAAATCGGGTGTTCAGAGCTGAAAATTATAATGAGCCCATAATTTCTTAACAAATACTTCCTCCCATTGACGTTCTCCTCCATCCCCATCATTCGCCATCTTCCTTATTTTTTTCCTTTTTTGGTATAGAACAGTTTTGGCTCTCACGGGATAATCAGGTGCAATGCCGGGGAAACAATAAAAAAAATTGGACAAGTGCAGGGATTTCAGGGGAGGGGGGATTGCCGTGTATACTTCACTTCTTCTTTTTCTTTCATACAAACGGATGAATGACCGACGTGGAGGAGTCTTGTGACTCTGTTCGCAAAGCACTTAGCATAAATTATCGGGTAGACTGCGTGCCCATGTATTTTTAGAGACTCCAAACCTCCGAGCGGCGAAAATTCAGCCAAACATTTTTTTTTTTTCTCTCTCTCTCACTCTCCCTCTCTCGCCTTCGCTCCCTCGCTCCCACTTCATCTGCTGGCCGTTTCATTATCCTTGAAATGTACTTTATTATTTCGGTGATGCAAAGGCCACACCTCAAGGTCACTAAAACTGAGCGATCCATGTCCACCGGAGTTTGTTTATTTCTCTGATCATTGAAGAATGTGAGACAGCATGAGGGCAAAGTGTGCGTTAGGTAACTCCAACTTTTACTTGAACCACTCGTATTTTCATCCTCGCTCATATCATCAACATTTCGCACTCGTCCAGTATCGGTTGACTGTTTCGCCTGGATTAATACCGTCCCCCCATACGTACGGATAAAGCATGCAGCCGAGGTTTTGCAGATGCTGACCATGTATTCAAGTTACGCTGGCTCATGTACATGTGTGTTCGCCTGTGAGAGAGTGTTGAGCAAAGAGAAGGAGGGAGGCGAGGACGAGAAGCAAGACAGCCAGAGAAGGTGGAGGTATGCCGGCCACAACCCGTGGGAACCGACTCCTGAGTGAGCTGCGTACTCCCTCTCACTCTCTTATTCCTCGTCGCTTTCCTTCTCCTCTACTTGCCTCTGCTTCCTCTCGCCCCCCCTCCAACCCCCATTGTTTTTCCCCCCCCCCCCCCCCCCCCCCTCCCTCCTCTTTTTCCCCGTCCTCTTTCACTTTTTCTCTCGCTTCCAATTCCAATATAAAACTTCACCAGCGTCCGCTCGTTTCCATTAAACAAAGAAAGTTTATATCAAAGTATTCTCTGCACATGCACTGACGTCTATGTATTAAGTGTGTGTGTGTGTGTGAGAGGGTTTAAAGGATACGAGCGAGAGGAGGATCGCCGAAACGCACCCAACATTGTTTCCCTTGTGAAATGTCGGTCCACGGTTTTTACCATTTCGATGTGTGTTTCGGATGTCTCTCTTCTTTTTTATTCTACTTTTATCCCTCCCCCCTCATTTCATTTGACTCCTTTTATTTTATTTATATATATATATTTTTTTTTTTCGTCGGCTTCAATTCCAATCGCGGTTATAAATTTGCGGAGAACGATCACGGTGGCATTTATCTCTTCCTCGGTAATTCATCTTAGATTTTTTTTTTGCCAGCCACTCGAACGAATAAAAAAACAAGGGGAAAAACAAATCACATGTGATATATATCTGTACGGATTTTTTATTTTTAATTGTTTTTAAAGCCTCCCTTTATACGGAGAGACGAAAAAACCAACGTATTTGTCATGATTCGCTGAAATTTCCGTAGCAAATGACACGGACGAAATAACTCTATTATCCTACCCCATTTGTTGTCATCACATGCATGCCATTTTTTTTTTTTTCGTGCCACCAGACTCACGAGGCGGATATAAACATTAATTATTCAGTGTACGTAACGGGACTGTGTGTATGCATGTCGTTGACGTTTTAATAATTAAATACAAACAGGCGAGAAAAAGGTGGAGGGGAATTTGAGGAGGCCGCGGGGGGGGGGGGGGGATAATAATTGTCTCGTTAAATAGTCTAACGCGATATTTGCCGATGTTGTTGGAGGATAATACGAACTGACGATGTTTCCTGTCAAACTGCCCGATAATTTCTCGCAACTTTCGTCGCTGTCATTTATCAGGCCAACGCCGGAGTCGGAGGGGGGGAAAAAAATGTAGATAGAATTTTTTTTCTCAAGGTAACCCGTTGGAGAAGTTGTTCTCAACGACTGTAACACGTGTGGACGTCCCTAGCACGCGTCGTCTAACCCCCCCCCCA